>JASSUY010044325.1:21212-138212 GCA_032466535.1 Forpus xanthops
CCCCCCCCCCCCCCCCCCCCCCCCCCCCCCCCCCCCGAAGCCGGGTGTTTAACTTCCAAGGTCATGAGCCTTCTGACCCTGAGCTCTCATGATGGCTGTTGTTTTAAGAACATTATTTCATGTTGGTGTGAAGATCATCAGCCAGCCACCATTCCTTTGTCTTGATTCACTGCCTCCCACAGCATGGACCCTCAGAGATACTCAATGGAAGTTATAGCAGGCTGATGGCCAGTGGCAGTGCACTCTTCCTCTTCCCCAGCAGGAAGAGGCTGTGCAGTGGTGGCACAGTAAAGCCCTCCGTCTGGAAAGAGGCAGAAGGGCTGCAGGTGACTACTGGAACACGGCAGGCTGGGCTGCCTTGTCTTGGAAGGTCAGCACTTTGCAAGGAGATACTGATGGTGAAGTCTTTTAGAAAAAGTTATAAATAAAGTAACTGATAACTTGGTTAGTATTTTGTATTCAGTAAAACCCCAAGACTTCCAGTTGATAAGAGAGGATACAGTATGTACAAACTTGATCATAACATTCTTCGTGTTTTGAAAGGCATCACTTGCTTAGAGCTGTTGTCCTTGCTTTGGCCATTTCTTTGATTTGAAAGCGGGTATTAAAGAGCAACTGTACATCTTACTATGGCTGAAGACAATGTTTGAAGAAATGTGTTTCTCTGCACACTCTGAATACATGGCTGTGCTTGCAGAACAAACTTGATTGTGCCTAAACCTGAACTTTGTATCATGAGTGAAAGGATTTATTTGTAAGCAGCAAGACATTGTGTCCCTCCAATATATTCCTTGAATTTCCTCTACTACTGGGGCTTTTCTATATGGGCTTTATTTTTTATGTGGCAATCAGCTGCCTACCTCCTGTGCTGTTGGGTTTTGGGTAGTAGGAAAATGGCTGCCAGAATCACTTGCATCAAGCAGCTGTAGCTGGCCATCATTTGTCCCCTCCCTTTCAAGCTTTCAGAGAAGCTGATGGCTAACTTTATAGCTCATGTCAGTCCCTCAGCTTCCTAATTTGATTGGGAAAGGAGAAAAACTCCTCAATGAGCAGTCTTCTGTCCAGATTTCGAGTTATGAAGTATGTGTCTTTCTAAACAGTTTCACTGTGTCACAGCTGGTGTGCTGTGTGGTGATGTAGTGCTGGGTAATGAGCAAAGTAGTGCATGATACTTCTATCTGTCCCACTCTGGGCCTTGAGAAATTGCCAGGTTGTTCCTATACTTGAGTTTTTCACATGCTTGAGAAAAGCCACAAAGTTAGCCAACAACAGTTTTGTTCTTTTCTATTAATGGTTTAGTGTTGTCTAGATGTGCAGAGATTTACATACTTCCTTCATGCACGAGGAGCTTTGGAACTGCTGTGTCTAAGGGTAGTTTCAGGAGCTGATAAGGTTTCTGTTCAAGCAGAAAATTTTTCTTACCTTCTTGAAAAGTTGTGGGTTTTTTTTCTTTTTTTTTTCAAGTCACTTGCTGAATGTTACCTTTTGAAGATTTTATATATGTCTTATTCATCTGAGTACAAAATAGGTTATTGCAAAAGGTATTGCTTTGGCTTAGTGACAGCCTTTTGTAAACATTTTGGAGCCCAATGAAGAATGCAAGTATGAGTTTCTGGGTTTTGGCAAAAACTATATTCACTTTAGTTCTTGTGGAAAATACATGTTCTAAAGGTTATAGCTATGTAGTCTTGACAAAGAGAGAAAACTTCCCGCTCTCTTATGTTTTTTTTTTCCCAAGGTGGAAACTAACTTTAATGTGTATAGGATGAAATCCTTGTGTTCTTACATATGCCTGAAGTATCTTCTGTTTTCCAATGTGTTCAATTTCTTCTAGTTTTGCAGCACTGTCATATGGACTTTCACACTTCTCATATGAACTGAGCTGTTTTTCTCTTCCAGCCTCAGTGAGAAGAGTTTGCTTACAGATAACTACATGACAGTCTAGGATAGGGAAAACAAAACTAAGTATTACTTTATAATATGGCAGATCTAGAGGGAGCTGCTGAAGTATGTGGGATATTTGTTAACAGGAGTTACTGCATAAAGTTTGCTGCTGCTATTAGGAATAGTAATTGTTTCTTACAGTTTTTCATTAAATCTGCTTGAATTGCTGGTGTCTGAATTAATCCTTCAGGGAAGAAAACCGCAGGTGAGTTAACACAGGTTATGTCTGACAACACAGTGTAGTTTTAATGCAGAGCAGTGGGGGCCTTCTGTAGCATTCTGATGCTGCTGTCTGTTTCATAATATTTCAAGCCAAATGAACCAGCTATAAGAGAAAGCAAAAGTGAGAGGAAGGGAGAGGATGTTTCACAGTGTTGAATAATCTTCTTATTGCTTTGGAATGGGCTGAGATGGCCTCAAGATCTTTTCTGGGATGAGGGATTTTGTCTTGGATTAGGCTGTATTAATAAACTCTTGAGAAAGTCCTGTCCTTGGAGTCAAATAGGGACTTGTGGTGCTTCCTGTATGACTCCTGAGGTTTTCTCTGTGATTGACTATGTCCTTACAGCTTTTTATTCTGCACTCAGCTTCTGCAGTCCTGTGAAGTACTTTCCAGACTGTCATAGCTGAGGCTTGACAAGACTTTTCAGTGAGTTAGGATGTGACTGGGTAAGATGAGTGAAATCTGAGAGCATCTCTCTGGTTTAGGTGTTTTACATAGTTTGGATCAGAAGGCAGAACAACTGTGCTGTGATTTAAATGAGGGCTGTTAGAAGTGGATCAGCATCATTTAGAAGAGAAATTGCACTGGGAGCTTTCTGTTAAAACTGAGACAGAGGCTATCTGAAGTGACCACTGAGGACCTAGCTGAAGAAGAGGCTGCACAAGAAGGTTGATGCTGGATATGGAGATAGTAGTCAGGGAGAAAGCACAGATAATAGCTGTAGTGAGCATTAGTACAGCTGAGTTTGGTGAAACTGGAACAATAATTCAGGACCCTTTTTGTGGTGCTAGTGAAATTGTTCAATCATTTTGCTCAAGGTGGAGCAAAAAGCCACCTTTGCCCAGATATTTGGCTTCTTCTGCAGATATAGTGTGAGAGAAGAAAATTCTTTAGAGAGAAGTCAAATTAACTGACCTAAAGTAAGGGGGAAAAGGCTTCACTGGGCATCTGACTAGCCTTGTAGCTACATGCCTTCTTGTATGCAATGAAGAGCAGAGGGCAGCCCTTCTCTGTTTTGAAAGTGGTTCCATACTGAGGTTTTTGAGCCTCACTTGCCGGAAGTTAATGGCTGCCTTATGGGTGTTTCAAAGATCTTTGGCACATGGAAAGCAAGATTCCTTTAGCTGTTGTGTTGGCATGTTCAGAACATCTCCCACTTGATGGCCCTGAAGATATCACCTCAGTACCTTTTGCAGAATGACCACATCAGTCTTGCATGTGTTTTGCACAGTATAGGAGTTTGGTGGCAGAAATAAGGGCTATCTATTGGAAAGGAGTAACTTTCTGGGCATTTCACACACAGATATTCCATAGCTAGCACTTTCTTTCAGAGCTTGCACTTTTCTGTAAGGAAAAACTTAGTTAAGCAAAATTCCAGCCTTTCTTTATTCCAAAGCTAATTTATTTGAAAGCAACTTAGGCACAAGTTTTATTTCTGCAAAACTTACACAGAAATCATTTTAGAATGGTTTGGGTTGGAAGCGGCGTTAAAGATCATCTAATTCCAAAGTCTTGAACACTTTCAGGGATGGGGCAGCCACAGCTTCTCTGATCAACCTGTTCCAATTTCTCACCACCCTCACAGTAATGAACTTCTTCCTGATATCTACTCTAAATCTACCCTTTTTCAGTTTAAAGCCATTCCTCCTCATCCTGCCCCTACATGCCCTTGTAAAAAGTCCCTCTACATATTTCTTGTATGCTTCCTTTAGGTACTGGAAGGCTGCTATAAGGTCTTCCCAGAGCCTTTAATCTTTTTTTGTAACCTTAATTGCAGGCAATTGTCTTCATGGAATTAGACTCAAATTCTTAACTGTAGAGAAATGTCATCACCCTTACTTTTCTAGGAACTTATGGAGGTGATTTTCTTCCTTTTTCTACACGTGAAGGAGATAAAATTTTGATCTTTTAGAGAAGGTTAGCCTGCAAAATGCTAATTCTTACATTGAAAGAGTGGAGGGTTTCTACTTAATGTTTTGTTGCCATTTGAATTTGACAGTATAAGGACATCTTGTTAATTATTAATTTCAAAGCCCAAAGCCTCATTCTATATGGTTTATCATTGCAGAGACCTGTCTGTATCAAGTGTATGTCCTAAATGTTTAAAGTCATCACTTAAAACATTTTTATATGCCACAACTAACTGGAAGCTATGTAATGCTCTGTTTTGACTGAAGTTTAAAATGGAACAGCTATCTTTCCATCAGAAAGCTGCCTGGAATAGACTTGTTGATTTCTGTACAACAGCTTGTGACATTTTATTGCTAAAAAAAAACAATGACTTGCTACTATTTCTGAACTATTTAGAAAATGAAACAGACGTTGATTGTCACAGTTCAAGTACAGAACTCCTGTAGCTACCACATGTGCTATGGTGATAACCTTCCCTGTGTTCTGTGTTTGTGTATTAGGCCAAACACAGTCTTTGTCCTGTAGTACAATGACTGTCATCTTATGCACTGGGGTTCTTAGTGACCTTTTCAGTTCTGAACAGTGTCAGAAATGTTGAATTTCTCCCAAGTGTAATAAATGTATAGATGGGGAGCTGAACAGGGGCCCTTTGGAAATAAATGTGAAAAGAACATCAAAACACTGTAATTACTTTTCCCCCTCTGTCTCCAGAAGTTAAGGACCCTCTTCTCTTTCAGCCTCCAGCTAAGGTGGAAAGAAAAGAAAGAAAGAGAAGAAGGACTTCTTCCTCAATAACATTGATATTGAATCCAGCTGAGGCTCTCTCCCTCAACTTGCCTGTTCCTTTACTCTCTCATCCTCTCAGCAATGAGGGAAGTATTAAATGCATCTTGGTGCACTTGGTACACTTCTTTCATTTTCTGGGAAAAGAAATTGCAGTCTCTATCAAACTTCTAAGGTGCTTGGAGAGCCTTGGTCAAGGAGAGAGACCTGACCTTGGGGCAGTGATCTGCAGGGTCTTTCTTCATTATATGTCATCTTCTGGTATCTGTTTCCCAGAGCTTGTATTCCCACAGTGTTATTTAGATTACAGTGCAGGGAATACAATGCTCTGCTCCAGAGCACTGTAAGACAAATGGCCACTGCAAAAGTTTGTCTGCAACTTTCCCTGCTAAAGCAGACAAAGCTGTGTTGCTATATTTTGGCTACTGAGCCAGTGCAAGCTGGAAGGTTGGAAGGAGTCTGTAGGGATCAGCCTCAATGAAGCATGAGGTAGGGATTTAGGCATACCTGTGGGTGATGCCAGCTTCCAGTGGAAGTGTTGAGCTGTCAGCTCACTAACAATTAGTTTTTCTGATTACTTTTCTAGGTTAAATTTGGCATATGTGGTGGCCATTGGTTATTTCACTATAACTGTGCAGATGGAGGCTGGGATTTGAGCATAGAATCATAGAATAGTTAGGGTTGGAAAGGACCTTAAGATCACCTAGTTCCAACCCCTCTGCCAGGAGCAGGGACACCTCTCACTAAACCATGTCATCCAAGGCTATGTCCAACCCAGCCTTGAACACCGCCACTGATGGATTATTCACAACTTCCCTGAGCAGCCCATTCCACTGCCTCATGACCCTTACAAAGAATTTCTTCCTTTTATCCAATCTAAACTTCTCCTGTTTAAGTGTGAACCTGTTACCCCTTGTCCTATCACTACAGTCCATAATGATGAGACCCTCCCCAGCATCCCTATAGGCCCCCTTCAAATATTGGAAGGCCATTTATGAGATCTCCTTGTAGCCCTCTCTTCTCCAGGCTGAACAGCCCCGACTCTGTCATCTTATCTTCATATGGGAGGTGCTCCAGTCCCTTGATTATCTTCATGGCTCTCTTCTGGACTTGTTCCAACAGTTTCACTTCCTTTTTATGTCAAGGACACCAGAATTGCACACAATACTGCAAGTGAGATCTCATGAGAGCAGAGCAGAGGGGCAAAATCACCTCCCTCATCCTTCTGGTCATGCTTCTTTTGATGCAACCCAGGATACGGATGGCTTTCTGGGCTGCAAGCGCACGCTGCCAGTTTGTGTTCATTTTCTCATTGATCGACAACCCCAAGTCCTTCTAGGCAGGGCTGCTCTGAATCTCATCTCTGCCCAACATCTCTCAGCAAGTGCTGCAAACCGACAAATATGAACTAGAGAACTCATGCTAATCAAAAAGGTGTCAGTCAAAAACTATCTTGTTTTAACTGTGTGCAGACTCTAGCCACACAAATATTTGAGGGCTCTGGACTGCTACAGGCGTTTCTAACCTAAATTAAATGAGGTGTGTGTACAGGTGTCTAATCAGTTTTGATACTGTTCAGAAACTTCTTGTAGATTTATAGTGTTGAATCAAGTGACTGCAGTATGTTGAATGCAGGACTTTGTTTAACCACAGAAAATTACTTCCCTCTCAATCTTGATTCTCCATTTAAAATTGAGATTGAAAACTCCCCACTAAACTAATAAATTTGAACAGCTTTTTTTTTTATAGAAAATGATCTCAGTGCTTTAATTGTAATTAAGATGACTTCTTTAAAACCAGAAGTTACGTACTGATTGAAATTACCAATTATTTTTCATTTTTAGTTGGAATAAAAATTCTAGATATTTAGATTTATTGCAAGTCTTTTGGTAGGGAGAGAGAAAGGCTTTCTTAGTTCAGGTCTCAAGTCTTAAACATATTGTGTACAAAGTGAGCTATGTATTAATGCTTCCTCAATGGTATATTTTCTTTTTCCCTCATGAATGTTATAGGATTCCTCTCAAAAACTAATAAACAAATGAGTCTGCTTTATGAAACAAAACAATAAAGAGTTAAAAAGGAATAAGAATATTAGAGAAAAATTTAAAAGAATGTTCCTTTTTTTATAGTAGTAAATATCTTTAGGCTAATGCAAAGCTGGCTGTTTTGTGTATCTTTCTAATTTGAAAGGTTGGTAACTTCAAAAATCAGATGAGTTCATGTTAGCATGATAACTTGCGCCGGATCTGTGGCATTCGAAGTACGAAGATTCTTAGCAGAAGAACTGCATCTTCAATAAGTTAATATTGAGAGAAACAAATAAGTCTGACTTTATTAAAAACAAACCGAAGTTTTAGCCTTCCTTGGTGGACTTTTCTATCAGTTGTTATTGAAACTGGTGTGCCCCTGGCTCATTAGGCTGCGCAGCTGAGGCTGCTGTGCTTGCCAGAAAGCAGGGCATTTATGACCAAGTTCCTGTTATTGACTGGCTCTAGAGAAAAATGCCAGATTCCACCAGACATAATACAGTAGGTCCACTGTGGGAGACTTATATGAATGTTGGTCTGATATTTTTAAACTAGGATTTTTATTTTTTCCTATTTCTAGGGTTATTTTCCTGACAATTATTTTTTTTTTTTCCTCAGGCTCTTACATGTGGTTTGCAGATATTAAAGAAAATATCCAACCATAACACAATGTCTTAACACAAAGTCTGTGTGATGTGTAACAAGAAGAACATTTGCAGATCTTTTTGCAATTCTATTATGAGAGAGATGAACTCTTGTTTTTTTGGTTTTTAATGCACTGAAGATGTGTGTCAAATAAGTGGCTTAGTTGTTTAGGCTTGATTTGTCAATACTGATGCAGTTTAAAAAAGGTGATCTATAGCATAATCAAAGTGGAGGAGAAAAAGTATGTTTGCTGCAGCATTGACACTAATTTATTTGCCACAGTTTATAGGAACCATTTAAGCACTAATTCATGGATGGGCAAAGACACATTTATTTTAACTTCAAAGATAAAATCTCTGGCTTCTCAAAAAGTGTTGAAGGCTTCCTTCACTTCAATACTTTCCCACAATATAGTACTGTAAGACTTTATTTTTTTCCTGTATTAGGTGCTATGTAGCTCACCATGCAGAAAGTGTTTAGTTTTTCTTTGAGTACTGCTCTGAAGCCTCTTAGAGTTGGAGTTGTTCCTGAGTGATCTACATGTTTGATTCAAAGCTTCTCCATGTTAGAAAAATTCATGGTTGTGGTGAACTAGGCATCCTGTTACAGGCAAAAGTGGCTCTGTTTGTGGATATGCTTTCTTCCAAATAGAGATGACAACAGATCCTTCTGTGCTATCTGTACTTTACTTTTCTCCTTATCCACAGAGTGGGTATTTGGGAGTTAAAATGGAATATGCGTTCCTAGAAAACCAATGTGTGTTTTGACCTGAATTGCAGTTGCAATCATGCAGTTAGAGGGCCTTGATTTTAAAGTTGGATGCTAAATCTTGTTTGCTTTTCTTGGTATTTCTGTACTTAGTCAGTTAGAAAATAATTTAAAAAATTCAAAGCCTGCACACTAGGAAACATGCTGGCTATCAAATGTGGCTAGGAGACTACCTTTGGTATTACTGTTCTTAACTAGGAACATGTGTTACCTTTTTTGAACAATTTAAATATATATATATGTAAAATTTTATTCTTTTTAATATTATGAATTAATAGTCCTTTGCTTGTTTACCACATGATAATATTTTCCTGTGACTAGGGCCAAACTGGAGTTAGTTTAAATTAATGAAGCACAGTTGGAAACCCTTTTAACTTAGAGCAGTTTTAACTCTCCTGGGGGAGAGGAGTGAAGATACCATTTCCAGCCTGCAAGCTGGACTACAACCAAAAATAACAGAAAGGAAAGGTACCACCTATTAGGTAATCACCAGTGGTTTTTAAGTAAAATGAGCAGGAGCTTCTTCCATGGCTTGTTTCCTTTTCTACTCCTTTTAAAGGTGGTCAGAGTGGAAATCTTCCCACCATCAAGTAAAAAGATCATCACTTTAGTTATGCTTTATAAATAAATTGGAAAGCTTGTTGTTCTTCCAGATGTTTTATTTAAAGTTGCTCTCAACTTTGAAAGAACTGATTTAACAAGTTGAATAAATTCAAGTGAAGAAAGTATTCTCTGTGCACCTGCCAAAGAAGCTGTTGTTGGAGATTTCAGTAAAGCCATCCTAGGTGTCTGGCCATCAGTTTCCTCTGTTTTGGGGATTTCTTAATCTTTCAAGTATGTAGCAGTCATGTACTGCTTTAATTTTTTGTAAATGCTTTGGTATGTTTTTTTAAATTTCATTAAAATCCAGCTTAAAACTAATGAGAAATCCTTCTGCCCTTGATTAAGTATGAAATCTAGCACATGAGTTTGTTTGTTTGTTTTTTGTTTATTTTGTTGCTTTTGGTTGTGTTTTGTTTTTTGATTGGTTTTGGTTGGTGGTTGGGTTTGGTGGTTTTTAGTTAAAGGTATGTGCATTTGAGGGAGAGGAATTAAAGTGGTAAGCAGTTAGCTTTACCCTCTGCTATGCAGGTCCATTAACCTGCCTCAACTAGACTCTGCACTTTGTTTTCCGGCTGTCCACTGGTTGCATGCTAATGAGAGGTGGAGGGTGTCCTACAGCTTGCATCTATTCAAACAAATAAATTATTCAGATTCATTGCTGAAGTTGGATCCTGTTAAGAATATCTCTACAGATAATAAGCATCTCCCCCCTCACCTTTATTGCAAATACTCAATTTGGGACCCTATCCTCAATAAAGGCAAACGCCTTACTGTACAATGTCACCCTGAGCTCTTCAGTTTTAACTAGCTTATCTGTAACTGAAGGTACGTTTGAGTTTTTTAATTGCAGGTATTTGGTACTCTTACTGATAGTCTTGCTCACAGTCTAATGGTTTCCAAATATACAGCAAAGGGAAACAAAATTAGGGGTTCAGCCACCTGTTCAATCTTACAGGAAGGCTGTAGGTCTAGGGAGTTGGGTAGCACCTTCCTCAGAAAAGAGGAGGGTTGTTAAGTAATTATATTAAATAGTTATAATGAGCTGAAAATTATAATAGTTTTTGTAATGTTGTATTTTTGATAAAAGCAGAGAAACTTACTATGGGAGAAGAATTCTAGCTTGCATCCTCTGGAAGTGCTACCTGTATGATTTTTTTCTATTGAGTTGTTACCAGAAACATGAGCTACTTAAGTAGATGCCAATATGGCACAAGGAATATAATTTCATTCAGAACGTCTCTACAGGAATAGAAGAGACAGGAAGATATAGGCAGGTGTTCATACAGGAACTCCTAGTTAACTTGGGGGTGCAAACATACCTTATAACAATTTTAGAATATAGCACATTGGATTTTTACGGTTTGATCAAACACCAGATGGACAGTCTGTGTTCGTTGCTGTGCCACTATTAATGGTTATTTTCTCCAGTCTTACCTGGGAATGAATGTCCTGCTCTACTGGTTACTGTTGCCTGATGGGTTTCCATTATTTTTGCTCTCAAATGGTATATAACATGGATAGGGCAACACAACACAGGCTGTAGACGATACATTTATTTAATCCAGAAGTCTTGCAGAATTTTAAATTGCAAGCTCCTGATCAGGCAAAGAATGGGGCAAGGTCCTAATGAGCTAATCCAATACTTAAAAACTGACTCAAATCATGTGACTTTAAAACTTTGTTCCAACTGAAATTGGATCCTGTAATTCAAGAATTTAGCTGATACCTTCATCCTTCATTATTGCTTAGACTTCTTGTACAATATTAAAACTTGGACCTTATTGCAAAAGTTATGGTTTTATTCAGTAACATTAAAGTCTTGTGTTGAAACCATGTCTTGAAAGGGTTTATCGACAGCATCTTATGAAATACAGCACTGGTGCGTAAAGAGTTTTGTAAAGCTCATGATAGTTTCATGGTCAGACTCACTTGTGTATCTTAAAGTAGAGCAAACTTGCAGAATGAAATATGAAATATGTTTCTATAGGCTTACATTTTCTTGCAGTTTTTTATAAGCACAGTTTCTTTGTGTTTGTCCTTAATGTTTTTGACAAGTTGTGTATAATGGGATGAGAAATGGAGTGATGTGGCATTATTCAGATCCTCACATCGTTTTTCATTTTATTTTATCCCAGAAGAACATTTTCAAACTGGAAACACTTCATATTGATTTGAGGATATAGTGAAGGTACTGTTTTTGGTTTCACAGATGTTGAAAGACTCCAGTTAAGGAGAAAAATTGAGGGTGATTGAGACCACCGTTGGAAATCCTAGAACATCAGAAGTCTAGTATTTTTTGCTATTTAGTGTTTGTCTCTTCTATTGCCTGTGTATGTATGCAGGTGAATTATGGAAAAAGAACTCTGTCCCGTACTTTTGGGTGTGAATCTTTCAAGCATAAGAACTACTAAAAGCAGTGACCAGCATGAGCAGATTTGTCCACACTTCTTTACTTTGGTTATTGTAGCACTATGCATAATCACTTTGGTTCATGCATATATGTGTAATACACTGGACTCTGGAAATTTGTCACAGCTGAAGTATAGATAATGTGAAGTTATTAGTAAAGATCTGTCACAGAAATTTCACTTTCTTTTACTTCTTCAGTCCAGGAAAAATTAAGTATTGTGAGCATCTTCAAGTTCATCCTGCTGAACTGATTAATTTGTTCCTTTCTTCTATGGGGGAGTGTTTTCCCTGCTCCAAATCCCTACAAAGATGGGAGGACTCGTTGGTTCTGAACAGTTACTGACTGCTTAAGAGATACTTCCGCTTGGTAACTAAGAGGTGACTAACTTGATAACTAAGATTCTGAGGTAACAAGTAATCTGAAGTTAAATCGGTAGAAGCAGTGTTTTCTCTTTCAAGTATTTTTAGAGATTCGTGGTCTTTAAATGAAAATATTTAGGGTAATTTCTTCATAGTCAAATATTCTCTATGCTGAGAAAGCAAACAAAACAGCTTTTTACTTTTCTTGTATAGAAATTTTTTTTTTTTTTTTTTTTTAATGGATCTTGGTCTTCAGTGCTGTTGCAGTCAACTTCCATATGCTTGCAGGCTGTTAAATAAAGACCTTAGCTTCTGAATTTCAACTCAGTGATGGATGTGAAGGTCTTTAAGGTTGTGGTCTGTACTGTACCTGTTGTATTTAAAATGTATACCCAACACCCTTTATTTGATTGACAGCACATCCAATTTGGTATGCCTCTTCCTATATGCCTGAAAAATGCCTGTGAACTATGGGAATGTAGCCCCTGCTACCACAGGGAGCATTAAGACTTCAGGAAGATTGAGTTGGCTGAGTGTCATCAGGTAGGATGGAACTTAGTCTGTACAGTCTGCAAAGTCGATTTGCTCACATGTCTATACAGAGGAAATACATGATTATATATTACAAAGTTCTATACAGAAGGAATGTATAATTATGTTAGAGATGCAGCACTACAGTAAGAATACCTTTTTGTGGTTAGAGATCTCTATCTGGTAGTCTAAAAAGACAAATTCCTAGGCATGCTTGAGGCTAGTTGCTCCATTTAGCTTTTAAATGCTATCACAGTGTGTTCTTCTGATATAGTTCATCTAAGGAATGCCCACTTTAAATCACAGAAACATCTGGTATCGTATCTCATTAGTCCGTGATTACATATACAGTAGGACTCACGTTAAAACTGGAGAGTAACCATGAACTGAACTTGATTAAACCACAAAGAATTACATGGATGGTAGTGTCAGCTCTATTTTTATTATGTTTTTTTTTTTTTTAAATTGTGTTATGATGTAACTTTTATGGAGTCTGCAAACTGAAATTTGGTGACTACTGGCTATTGAAGTGGAGGCTATCTGCTTTAAGGGGCTCAGGTAATCATTGATAACCATTAGTTCTTTCCTTTTTTCTTTTCCTTACAGGCATCTAAAACTTTAACATATCTAGCTATTTACTTCTTGTCTGTTCAGTGAAACTTGCAGCTTGATCCTCATCTCACACCAAAGTATCTCTGGAACAAGCTTTCACATAATAGCCCAAGTTATTTTTCTTGTTGTGGTTGCTCTGGTAAAATAGGTAAGTATTAAGTTTAGTGACTCCCTGTAAAGGCCAAATACAGTATTGTTATAGCCCTAGTGAGTTCTATAGCTTTGAAGCTTAGTCCTTTAAGAGAATATTTCTTTTTAGGAAGTTATTCATTGTTGAACTTCTTTAAGAGTAAAGAGAATTTAGGTTATCTGTATATTCCTAGACAGTGAAAAATAATGTTGCTGCCCACTGTTTAAGGTATCCACTCAAGCTGTTACAGGCGATTAGTTTGTAGTCTTAGTTCAGATCATGTGTGTACACTTCCATAATTCCACCGCTTGCACAGAAGCTGTAAAGCTTGCTCTGGAACAGCAGATTACTTGAGAATTTGGTTGTCACCTAATGAGGTTCAGATCCAGACTGAAGATTGCTTTAGTGTGGTAGACACTGTTAGCTGTCAGTCAAGGGATGTTGCTCTTTAAAAAATGCTGTCCAAGAGATTTGGGAGGGGTGGACACGCAAAACAAAAATTGCTTAAGCTGTCTCAAGGCTGGACAACTTCAATTGAGAGAAACCTTTTTTCCAATTCAGTTTTCTCTACCTGTAGGTGTAACTGCGCAAGTTTTTTACCTTGTATGGTTCCTATTAAATATAGAAGATGCTGGACAGCCTTTTTATCCTAATTTTTGAAACCATTTGAGTTTAGACTTTTTATTGCTGTGGTTGTGGTTTTGGGGTTTTTCTTGTTTGGTTGGTTGGGTGTTTTTTTTTACAGGTAAACTATTTTGAAGTTAGACTCTAAAACCAGCTGCATTACAAGCCCTTTTTGTTTAATATTTGATACATGAGTGAGAATATAAACTCTGGCAATTACGGGGATAAACCAGATAATTCTGACATGCATTCTGTATTGGGAGGGGTGGTGGTTGTAAGGGTTTCTGTTTGTTTTTTTTTTTTCTCTAACTGATTTATTGCCTGTGTTTCTAGCAGCAAAGAATACCTTAGACCTTATGCAATCCCGCAAACAAGATCCATATCTGTGGGCAGAATTACATTAGTCTTTGAATGGTGTTTTTTATTCCTGCCACAAAAACCCTCCTCAATTGCCATTTTTAGCAGTTTGTGAGCTCTTAGCATGATGCTAGTGCTGTGCCTAAAAAATACTGATCTGGTAAACATACTGTTTCAGTACTCTAGCAGTGTAACACATGTAACAGTGTAACACATAGCATTGAACCAGAGCATGGTCTTGATAAAATAGCTAGTTTAAATGGTGTATATAATTCTAGAAACAGTTAAGGAGCCTTGAAAGTAACTGTGTTTCACAGGTCCCTTGTGGACAGATTTCACTTTGCTAAAATATATCCTACCATTCATATTTTATAGAACACTGATCTCAAGCTTGAGCTTTATTTTTATCAGATTTATTAGCAAAATATTTTTATGAAGACAGAACTGTTGTAATAAATGTGCTCAATGAGTTGTTCTTAAATGCATTGACTTGGGACTCTAACACAGCTCCCATGCTGAGCACCTACATATCAGTTGTGTTTGGAAAATCTGCTAAAGGGAAAACTTGTTTCTAGATTCCTTTTATTCCTTACAATGGAATAAAACTACTTTTCAGTGTTAATACACTTCAGTTGAAAATAAATATGTATGCCAGCCTAGCTGGCTTCTCTCAGATTACACATGGAAAATAAAAATTAAAAATACTTTTTTTCTTGAACTTCACATCAATTCAGCAGATATGTTAAAATGGAAAATAACGGTGCATTATTAAAACTGTAAAGATACTGCTCAAAAACAAAATAACAAAGAAAATTTTCTCAGGAAGTTGATCTATGATCATGTAACAATGTAGCATTGTTGGATTATCTTCCAGTTGATAGAGAAATTGGTATATTACTTTGAACCAATTATCAGTGTTTCTTTTCTGAAGTGTACATGTGAAGAAACAGTCCAGGTATGTCACAGTCCTACTTTTGTGATTAAAAAAAACCCACAAAAGAAAAAAAAACGCACAAACAACAACAACAAAAAAAAAAAAAAAACCCAAAAAAAACCACAAAAACAAAGGGAGAACAAAAAAAAAAAAAAAAACACCACAAATCCACACTAAATGCCCAAACATGTGTATCTTCTTCCTGCTCCCCAGAGTTAAGTGATATAATTGATCATAATCTCGATCAGATTGCTTAATTTAGTGAATGCCATTATCAACTAGATTTTCACTGCCATGGTAATTTGCAGTTCAGGAGAGTTTCAGACTATAATTCTTCTGGTTGGTTTGTTTCTGCTAAAATAAAAAAGCAAACCAAACTACAAAACCAACCTAAATGCTTTTGATAAGGTCAGTGGCTTGTATTTGTTAACCATGTGTTGCTTGTGCCTCTCCATAGCTACAGCAAAGTTGCTGTTGAAAGCACAGCAGTAGGAATCGCTGTTTTTTGGGTAGCCTCTTCACAGTGCCTACTTCTTTCCATATTTAACCCTTCAGAGCTGAGTGTTCATATTTCCTGACCCAAAGTGCAAATGCATGCTGGTATTAACACTTCAGCCTTGAGGAAACCCATGTTAAGTCCAGAACAATTGTGCACAAGTAGTATTACAAAGGATTGTCCATTTGATATAATCTTTGTCAAATTAGGACTTTTCATCAAATGGGTTCTAGGAATATCTCGGTTCTGGAATAAAAGTAATAATTTTAAGTAATGTGGACAAAAAGGTAAAAAGTTAACAACACACAGTATATTAATCAAGATAAATATTTATACAACCATGAACAGCAAAAGCCTACAATATAGGATTATGTGTTATTTTTACATGAAATGGGTCATTAAATTTACTGCACTGTTGCAGTTGAGGGGGGAATAAATAGTTGGTTTGTATTTACAGGTTTGGCTTCATGAATAAAACTACTGTATGAGTTTCAAAAATGTTAGATAAAAACTTTCTGGCATATGTGTTCTTTAATTGACATTGAAAAAGCATTGCTCTCTTTTTAAATTGGATGTCTAGACAGGGGAGATACATTTCCTTTTACTGAATAGAGCTGAATACTCTCTAAATCTAGATTAGAGACTACAGGCTGATGAGATGTGGATCAGCTGTTTTAGAAAAGTTAACAGGCATAATTATTTTTGTGCAGGCATAATTACTTGTGTGCAGAGGCCCTGTGTTTAGGAGCCCTTTCCTTCCTGAGCAATAGTACTATGTAAGTTACAGATTTAAAAACAAATTTCTAGTTTTGCCCGGAAGCAGCCCTCACAATGCCTGCCTGTGGCTTGCTTATGAGAAATGTGGATATGTTTTGCAAGAAGCTAGTTAAACCTAATCTTGTTTTTTTGGTGATGGTTATATAGATGGATGAATATATTTTATGTTGATTTAATCCTGCGCTGGAATTCAAAATCTGTCTGCTGAAGGGTTTTAAACTGGGGTCAGCCTACTGACATTTCAAGATTTTCTTTTTCTGTACTGTTATTGAATATTCTTTGCTTTGTTTCACACAGACCTTGTTCAATGCATTTCATAACATTATTTCAATAGCTAATTGAAGAACACAGGAGTGTTTTGAAAATAATGAGTGATAATCTAATGTTGTAACACTTTAATACTAGTTTTTCTAACCATGTATTCTGTCAGTATTCATGGCTTCTATTATTTTAGGAACAAGACCAGTGCAGAATCCCATGCTGATACATTATACAGTGTTGACTTAAATTAACATACATTGCCATTCTTAAAATATTCTTGGGTTATTTAGATTGTCTTACATGTCATCATAAAGCTCTTAAAGCTTTACTACTCACATGAGAAAAGTTACCAGATTCAGGTTTAGCTCAAACATTAAAATCCAAACTTGACTAATTGCTCTAATGCCATTCTCAGCTTTGCAAAACTTAGATCTTTGGAAACTTCTCAACTTGTTCACTGCTTAATGTGTATGTGATCCTGTTTTATAAAAATCTTTGGTTGATGGTATCAAGGCTAGCTAATTTTTATTGAATATGGAGTGACTGCATTAGTATTGGCTGTAGTCTTTACCGTGAATCTTTATGAGGGTAGAGCTATTTCATGAAATGCAGGAGACAGCTACCCATTCTTAAGATTCATTATTATTGTTGAGATTAGTTCTTCTTTGCATCTTATACAGCAACGTGACTACTCAAATTCCTTTGCTTTAGGCCTTTGTCTATTATGTTAGGTAAATAAAAAGCCAAATAAAGGTGCGCTGTTATTTTCTATGCCCTTTAACTAGTTTGCATTTGTCAAGTTCTCACAGGGCATCCTGTCTTCTAAGCCAAGTGATTATGACGATGTAAAATTTCCTCACAACCTCCCTCACTCAAACTCTTAAGGGGAAATAAAGTGCAAAGGTGATCTTAAGAAAACTGTATTTTTTGAAAAAGTTGTAATTGTGTGGATATTGCTGTGGATACTTGGTGTAAGAAAATGGTGCATCAGTTACTGAACGTGTGAATGGCAATGTTTATGGAAATATCTTTAAAACCTCATCAATTCAGTATATAGATCATTGGCATAGTCCAGTTGAAAATGTAGAAGCATGTGCTTTCTAGCCTTAGGAAAAAAGTGATTTTTTGATAATATTTTAGTTAAAGCCTTAATCCACAAGCATACTATAGATTCTTTCCTCTTACTGAAACATGCCATAAAGTGATTAAATAGCTTTCAGCAGGTTTTGTCCAGAGTGGCTTCATCCCAGATAAAGATATCGCTATTGCAGATTTTCCAAATTGGTTATCTGAACTGAATTTATGATGCAAATAGAGACATCTTGAAGAATTTCACTGCTGTAAGTCAAGTTTATGTGAAAAACTTTTGAAAGCTCTGTGGACAGGGCTGAAGTTTTGAGGTTGAGACATGTCTGGGGCTGCCCCAAAGACATTTACCTATTATTAATAACTGTTGTTCACTCAACAGCCTTCAAAGCATCACTTGAGAGAAAAGCTTTCTTAGATTGAGCTCCTAGTTATTTTGTTCTCTTCAATTATGTGCTTTAAGCCAACTTGTATTGCAGCTTCCAATCTTCTCTCAAGTACCAACCTTAATTTCCTTTAGCTGGTTAAGTAGGGAAGCCTGAAACCTTAAAGGTTGCAGGTAGTTTTCAGGTAAACAATGGGCAAAATGAAAATGGTGGTAGGAAATGAGTGAGAGCTTGTGTTATATAAGCACGGGATAAATACAGAAACACTCTATGTCCCGCCTTTGTCAAGACTGTTAAGGAGCTAAGAGTCAAGGCTAGGACTTGTGGTTTCATGACTTCAGTAAAGGAAAAAGAGTGGGAAACAATTAAGACAGTAAATAAATCTTAGGTTTACTGTTCTGTCAACTGTAGCACGTGTGTTGCAGTGAAGTACCTGGTGTGCCTTATGTCAACGGTGCTACTTAGTACTTTCCTAATGTCTGTGAAAAGACTATAAAACCAGTTAAGGCCTTGTAAATCCTCTCCATTATTTTGGAAGTTTTGATGGAAAGAATATGACTTGTTAGTACTGTGCGGAGATTGTCTATATTATCTGTTTGTCCAGAAGTGGTGTGTGTGTTGTGTCCTGCTACGATCTTGTAGTCTAGGTTTTCCTGCATTTTGAGGCTTGGAACTCATTTTAAAGTGTTTGTAGTTAGCATGTTGGTATTTCTTCTAATCTTGTTTGTAATGTATATGCAGAAGGTGTTGGGTTTGTTGTGGGTTTTTTAACTCTTCAAAGCTGCTGGCTTTCTGTGGTGTCAGCAGGGACAACACTGGGAAACTATAATTATTCCAAAAGGGCTCTCTTGAAGTAATAGTTATAGTGGAGTGTCGAGAAGATTTCATTGCTACTGGTCACACAATGCTCATTTTGTGTAGAAACCAGCTTTGTGTGTTGGTACTGTCTTAAGGTTTAGAAGTGCAAATAGATCACTGTGGAATCAAATAGGTTGTTAAATAAGGGCTGACCTGCAGTAACCGATGCTGTGCCTAGCCTGGCAGTAACCCAGTTATGCTGTGTGTGCAGAGTTTGGAGAGATCATATGTATGTGTTTCATGGATTCACTAATGCCTAGCGATCTTCTGAAGTAGTAATGTTCTTATCTGAGGTCTCAGAACACCCACATTTATTATTTTCTGGCTTTGCTTCACTTCCTGTGAAACTACATTAACCCAACAATTTCACAGCCAACCTTGGATTGATTGTAGGACTTTGTTTTTAAAGTGTGAAAGTGTATGAAAACTACTGCATGTGAAAATATTTTACAGCTAGTCTTCAGAAAATATCGGAAATCTCTTCTTGAATATCTTTTGGGGAGAAATTTATTAATCTTGCTGAGTATTTTTCCAGTTGATGTCATAGACAAGCATTGTCTCATTCATGAGGAGTTCTATATGCAGAGCTTAAATGTGGCTTTAAAGAACTTGCATAGCAGATTGCTTTCTAAGGAGCTATTGGTTGAAATAACCAAGTACTTTAAAACATTTGATTGCACTAGCATTTGGCTGGTCTTACATAGCTTAACTTCCAAAATTGAAGTTTTCCTTGCTGAGGAAGTGTTGCTTCATGAGCATGCTGTAGTTGAACTTAACGTGCTTTCTGTTTTCTTGCCTGAGTTTGAGCAGACCCAGCAAATCACAGCCCCGTTGTCCTCTAGTGGGCAGAACTTGTAATGAAGCAAATATGCCACAAGGTGGCTCAACAATATAGCGCCTCAAACGTTTCTGAAAAGTTTTTGGTACACTTTGCAACGCAGTATTTCACTCAGTTCAGCGCTAACACTTGCTCAGCATAGTGCTGCAACCTGCTATCAGGTTAGAGGACTGCATAATTTCTTTAGCATATCACCGAATGGTCTGTATTGCACAAGTGGAGAGACAGCATGGTGACCTCTATGTGCTCTTTTAGCGTGGTATTGCGTCGGATTTGTATTTCAGTCAGCCTTTTTGGCATTGATTCATCTGAAGGGAATTTGTTACTCACTTCTGAAGCTTTAAGTGAGACTTTGTTTTTAAGCCTGTCAAGGTTGGCTTACTGTTTGTAGGGAAGAGAAAATGGAAACTGTAGTATTTTCATGATGCCGAAATGTGAACTCTTTCCAAAAAAGCTAAAATACAAATGACCATGCAGCTGCAGAAAGGAACATGATACTTGAAATCTTTATCTTTTTAATATCCCTAGGACCAAAAAAGTAACTATAAAAATATCACCTTGTTTTGAAATAAAAATGAGAACTTCTGGATGAACAAGATTATCCTTCAGCTCACACAAGAAAAAACTTCAAATTAAAAATTCTTTTTAATTCTGGCTTGGATATCTATGCTAAAACAGAAATGGCAGTGGTACCTGAGCTAGAATGGATGCAGATTCATCTTGGTAGCAGCTAATGCTTCCTAATGCTGCTGATGTGAGGCAGAGGGAGGTAAGTTTGCCACTGAGGTGTGGATGAGGGGATGCTGAAGACTCAGGGAAAAATTGAATATTTCCAGTATTAAGATGCAGATCTTGAGGATCTTGTGAAAATGCTGGGGAGTCCTGACTTCCATTACCTGTCCTTCCCCATGTTGTGACTACTTCTTGTCAGATGATGATCTGCCTGTGACCAAATGTTGATCTTTCTGGGACTGGGAATGCAGGTCAGAGCAAGTCTGGTTGAAAGAGATGTTTAAGTTACCCCTTAAATCTTGAACTATATTTTGATATATAGTTGGTTGTTTAGGCTTCATAGCTTGTAGATAATGAAACTAAAATTTTTCTTGTGGCTGTGGAAAGTGACCAGTGTAATGATGCGATTATATCTTATATAAACTGCCATATTAGGAGCTAAAGCCCATGTGATTAAAATAAAGAGGAAAGGAACAGCAGAGGCATCTTGTGTTCTGAAAGTACTGTGCTATTATTCTAATACAAGATGATGATGGACGTGATAGGATATGGGGTAACAGGTTCAAACTTAAAACAGGGGAAGTTTAGACTGATATGAGGAAAAAATTCTTTACTGTGAGGGTGGTGAAGCACTGGAATGGGTTGCCCAGGGAAGTTGTCAATGCTCCGTCACTGGCGGTGTTCAAGGCCAGGTTGGACAGAGCCTTGGGTGATATGGTTTAGCGGGAGGTGTCCCTGCCCATGGCAGGGGGGTTGGAACTAGATGATCTTAAGGTCCTTTCCAACCCTAACTATTCTATGATTCTATTCTGTGATTCTATGTTTTGCTAATCATACTGATGTGGGATGCTTATAAGTGCAGTCAGAAACAAGTGATTACTAATCTGTTTTTAAATTCTGGTGCTGGATGCACATGTATCTGGAGTTCATCCAGCAGTAGTGAGAAGTATTTTTCCAAGGAAGTCTTTCTGTTGTGGTCAGAACTTAAGATGAAGTTCACCTCATTCTTCTAGGTCTATGTTGTATTTTTAACTATGGAAAGATTAACCCAACCCCCTCCCCAAGAAAAAAAAATAAAAAACAACCCAGGAAGATTATACAGAAGGCAGCAGAGCTCATGTAGCCCTACACCAGTTTGCAGGCAGGTAGCAGCAGTATGTGCACCCTGGCAGAACAGGACAGTGGTCCCATGGTGATAGTCTGTCCTCCAGGACAGTGCCTGCATTTAAAGAATGGTTGTGGTTCCTCATCTGAATGCAGCCTCTACAAATTGCTTTGGAATCCATGATGTTTGAACGGCCAAGAAACAGGTGTGGGTCTTAAAGGAACTGGAAGCTGAGAGCAGTTTTGTAGAACTGGAGCCCTTGCAGTGGTACTTGTTTGGTTAAATATACATGCTTGTCTGCCCTAAGTAGTGGACTACTTAAGAAAAAAGCAGATGTTTGTAAGGGAAGGATCCAGAATGCTTAGTGCTGTCTTTCTAAGAATAGACAAAACCTCAATATGGGAAATTTGGTGAATACCAAGCTGTACTACAGCTGGTTTTCTCATGGGTTTGTTCTTCCTCTTTGAAGCAGCAGGTTGTTTGATTTGGTTTGTTTTGTTTTGTTAGTTATTTATTGTTTTTTGTCCTTTTCACAGCCCTGTCTCCTCTGCATACAGCATACTGACTAAAGGAACTTTGCTGGAAGCAGGACCATGGTGAAGCAAAGGGGAAATGCTGTGTCTAGACTAACCCATTTCTGATGTGGCCAGTTCTACCCAGCCCAAGCCTGAAATGCAGGGACTGGTGAGATGGTTAAAAGCTTAGGTTATTTTAGATGATCGTTCAGGATGCAGGCCAAGAAAGTCAAGTCTTGTACTTGCTGCCATGTAACTGCGTTTGTCCCAAAAATGAGTGGGTCTCATCTTACTTGCTCAGGCAAGAGCAAAATAGAATTTCTAATGGGTGTAAAAGGAAGTGGTCTCTCAACATAAGTTTACAAACTTGGCAAGAAGCTTCAGCTGAAACTTATGAAAGGTTATATATTTGAGTCTGATGTGGTAGAAAGCGTTTCCTTCCCCACCCCTCCAATGTGAAGGATCTTTTGCTGGAAGTTGCTTGGCAATGCTAACAGTTACATATCTGTCAAAGCCACAAATTGCTGTTTCTTCCTATTACAATGCATAATGGCAAATTTTAATACAGCTTTATTGCATGTAATCTAAAATAAAAAGTAATCCTTCTCTTCTGCTCCTTCCCCTCCGTTTTTTAATTCTTCATTAGTAGCTGCTAAGGCCTCAGTATACAGTCCTTGAACGGACTCCTGCTGGTTTAGCTACTCGAAATTCATCAGAGGGTTAGATGAAAACATTGATCATGTCAATTTATCACTTTAATTCATTGGTTTGCAGTGTATCAATATATACTTCTTAATCATTGCTTGCAGATTTTGCATTCAGAACAGATTTGGGGGTTTGATACCAATAAGGAGACTTATTTGCTTTAAGTGAATCAATTTTTCTAAGGAAGTAGCAGAATGAAAATCTGAAACTTGGAACAATAAACAGTTTCAAGATTTCAAACTTGTAAGTGCATCAGAATATTCCCCTGGAGGCCACTGGTATCTCCAGGCAAAAGGCAATATTGTTCTGGTGGGATTTTATATTGTCTCTGCACCCCTCCTTTTATCAAGTAACATGCAAGTGTCTGCTCCAGTGTTGCAGATGGAATGACCCAGTTCTGGAGCCAGATACTACCTCTTATTAATTTGTACCTAGAATAGAAGGAACATAGTTTTCCAGTCCTTGTGCATGGCAGGGGAGTTGGAACTAGATGATCTTAAAGTCCTTTCCAACCCAAATTATTCTATGATTCTGTGAAACAAATGATGACTGAAAATTTTCATGCCCGTTACGGAGAATGGCCCTGGATCAGTAAGTACAGAGTTTCTATCGCTTTTAGTGCCTTCATTTACTGTGCGTTAATTGCAAGTGAAAACATGCTTTTATGCTGGCATTTAAGCAATGTGAACGTGTGTTCTTAGTAGTACCATCAGACTTTTTTGTGATAAGATACAAATGTATGTAAATACTTGGGCATATATATATGCATGCAGTATTTGGCTATTTTTCTTTAATGAAGCAAAAACTTGAACGTATTAGGGCCAGGATGGTGGTGGGGTTTATAAGTTGTGCCTAGCTTGTACAACGGCTCCTGAAAGGAATGCTTGAAATCTTCTGGCAAAGGTATTTTGAACTTACTTCAGCTCTTTTCTTAACCACAGAGCCCCATACTTGCGTTTGGTGGCATAATAGAATTTTCATTTCTCTATTTTCTAAGAGAAAATAGAAAATGCATCTCATGCATAGGTGACTGCTCAATCATGCCTCTCTGCCATGGTGTGGCAACCTGAAATCTTTCACCTCTGATGAAATCACTTTTTTTTCTCTTTTCTTAGAGTGAAGATTGAGAAACGTGGCAGGAATGGTTGGAATCTTCTTTCTTCTGAAATTGAAATTGTCCTATCTGGGTTTTAGATTACTCGATGTTAGATTTGACTGCATTTTGTAGCTCCTAAACAGTTTTGACAGGTCTAAAGCTCTCATAAGTGTGGTAATTGGATTCTGTTGCAGGTATGTGGAAAGGAGTATTTTCCCAGCCTCTATTCTGTCTGCTAAATGAAAACAAGTTCTTGGCAAAAAAAGAAAGGAAAAGCTGGCGTTGAAGAAAGCCAGTATTAAAATGATGAGACTTGAAAGGATGCTGTAGGAAAAACTGGAGTGAGGGATGGAATGGGGATTCCCCTTCTCCTCCTACAAGGAAAGATTCTCTGTTTATTTAGTAGCAATTTAGTAACAGGTTTCTCATCTTGGATAAGCAGGTTAACAGTAGTGTTCTGGTAGGCAAACCTAGCTGACTCATGTGTGTTGCTGTTGTTTTGTTCAATATTAACTTGGTTCACCATTCCAATGTGTCTGTACTCAAACATTAGATATCTGTAGTAACTGTGCTTTCCTGAGGGAAGTGAGAAGAAATTAAAATATCAGGTACATCACTGGAGTACAGTGTCTCCTTATAAAATAGGATGTTTCTATGTTCCCTGAGATGTATGATTAACACAGCAAATATATGTTATATCATCTTTTTCTGGTTAAAAGGGTAGTGCTTTGAAGTAGTGCTGTTCTACTTGTGTGTGTTTAAAATAGAAAAAAGTGCAGGATCAGGTGGTTTTGTCTGATCTCTGAAGACAAATTCAACATACTTTGCTATTTCAAAATAACGATGGTGTAGATGTGAAGCAGTTAACCTCACAAGTAAAGATCTTTTGCTTTACTGCTTCTGGTTGTAATTTCCCCAAAAAAAACTTAAACATATGTGAGATACATATTCCTGTGTCAAGAACAAGAAGAAACCAGGCTTCAGTTTTGACACGGGTAAGTTGTTTGGTTTTGTCTTGTTTGGGGTTTGGTTTTGTTTTTTTTTTTTTTTGGTTGTTGGATTGGTTGGTTTGTTTTATAATGAAGTGTTTAAAATTACTTCTATCAATTTTTCTCTTATGGAAAAATCAATCCCTATAGTCACTAATTTGATTAAGCATTGAGTCGGGCTCTGGATGTTAGCTGGAGCTCTAACACATCTTGCAAGTAATACTCCATGCATGAGCACTAGGTTTTTGTGTCAATGTGGAATTTTTGTTAGGATATTAGGGTTTTTTCTGTGCTTGGGACATGAAACAATATCAAGTGGGTGTCTATTCTGATGGTGGTTTTTGTATTTTGATGAAGGAATTCTCATATGTAACTTGAAAAGAGGCAGTATCTAAATGTCTGTAATGGGGATTGTGACTTGTTCTCTAATTCTCAAATTTAAGTTTTATCAAAAGGCTGGTTAATATAGCAAAATAGGATTACTGTAGTTAATACTGGAATTTAAATCTAAGTCATTCTCTTTGATGAGGGTTCTTGAAGGGCAGAGGAAGGTAAAAATAATCCTTGGTAGACCTGCATAGGTTAAATATATAAAGGTCTTCAGTCATCTTGACACTATTGAAAGAACATCAACTAGCTGCCTACAGTTTATGGCTCTGAATCTCTTTTTAATCTGTATTAGGAAAACTGAAGTGCTGAAGGCTTCCATAGAAGGCACCATAAACTGTTTCTGTTGAAGAATTTCTTTTCCTTGTTTCCTCTAATCCAATAACTAGTTAAGGTGATGTGACTTGCAACTTATGCTGACAATAATGTGGATAATGGGAAAGAAAAAGGAAGAAGATAGATTCTGATTTTTACCTACTTAAAAAGGCATGAATCTTCATGTTTACTAGATAAAAGATTAAAAGGTAAGCTTGGTAGATGGTATTTGCATCGCTAACAAAGTGATGCCTGCAGGATTCTCTAACAGTATTTTTTTATTTTTTTTTTTTTGTGAAAGATTGACACCTCAATATTGTTTTAACAAAAAGGTAATCTCAAATTTCTGTCAAAAATCAGGACCTTTAATAAGAGTAATGATGCTAAGTAATGATTGTGGCTTACACTTGATCCTTCTAACACTTTAGTTAACCAAAATAATGATTTCTTTGTTACATACACTGCTCTGACTTGCATAGACCAGTCTGCTTATCAGAAGAATGATTCTAGTACAAGCACAAGAGGACTACAGGCTTATTTTATACAACCAGTAAAAAATGACAAGTTGAACTGTAATAGAATAGTTTCTATCTGCTATCACTTTTGACATTCATGTAGGAACCAGAAACAGTCTTCATCTTTTCTTTATCTGAAGCTACAGGGAAAATATTTATTTTCTACTGTAGCACTTGAGAATGGTATAGTGTTGGGTTGAGGTTTGTTGCTGCCATTGATAAACCTTCTAGGCACCCAACTGAAGCTGCAAGTAAGGCACAAGAGTTGCATGGATGTGTATCTATTTCCATCCCTCCCAAGTACCCATTTGGACTTTAAGGTGACTCTCCTTACCATGGCGGCTGTCTTTGCCCATTTGTGCTGGATGAGAATTAACAAATTCTTTACTCATACCTTGAGTAGACTTGTTGTTAGGATGGAGGGGGGGGGGGCTGTTTCTTGTTTCCTAATTTTAGTTGACCAATGTGTCTGATTACTGAATTGAGGTGAGGTGGGAGAGAATGAAAAGCAAAATATTTGTGGTTACAAACCCAACAATCCTGCTTTGGCTCCCTCTTCTCTGGTGGTTTTGGGCCATGGTTCTCCTCCCTTCCTCCTGAACTGACTCATTCCTAAGCCTCATCGTCTTGGAGTGTGCCACACTTGAATCTGCCCCTTGAAAAAATTAGGTTTAAAGCATTAAGATACAGCAGAATTAAATGCTGTTAAGTAGCAGTGCTAGTTGTGTTTTTTCTATTGTAATTACTGTAAACCTAGTAATTAGGCTGAAAATGATGCAGATCCTTTTATGAAGTCTTTTTAGCTGGCAATTTTTGTAAGGATTTGCTGTCTCATTAAAGTCTGTACTTAGCTACAAAATCTGATACTAATGACTATGAGTCACTGAAGATTAGGTTGCTCCTGTTTTGGAGCATATGTGTAGGTTCTTGATATTGCACTATAACTTAAACCCTGGTCACTTAACTGTTTTATCATTCTTACTGAGTATAATAGTCTTCTACAAATAAATGCTTCTTTTAAAAGAAGTTAATCATAGAATAGAATCATAGAATAGCTGGGGTTGGAAAGAACCTTAATATCATCTAGCTCCAACCCCCCTGCCATGGGCAGGGACACCTCGCACTAAACCATGTCACCCAGGACTCCATCCATCCTGGCTTTGAACACTGCCAGGGATGGGGTATTCGCAATTTCCTTGAGCAACACATCCCAGTGCCTCCCCGTCCTCACAAATATCTTCTGAATTGCCCAGAAATACATACAGGTCATAGGTTACAAGCAGTGTGTTCAACCTGCTTGCACTGCTCCTCTGCAACATCATGTTAGCCTAAGGCTTTTGCCATAAGTCTATGCAGACCAATTAAAGTAACAACTTTCAAATGAACACTTACTTAGGATAGCCTCATGTTTATACCTCCTGTATGAAGATAGGATGAGAAAGTTGGGACTGTTCAACCTGGAGAAGAGAAGGATGCATGGAGACCTCATAGCAGCCTTCCAATATCAGAAGGGGGCCTATAGGGATGCTGGGGAGGGACTCTTCATTAGCGACTGTAGTGATAGGACAAGGGGTAACGGGTTAAATCTTAAACAGGGGAAGTTTAGATTGCCTATGAGGAAGAAATTCTTTACTGTAAGGGTGGTGAGGCACTGGAATGGATTGCCCAGGGAAGTTGTGAATGCTCCATTGCTGGTGCTGTTCAAGGCTGGGTTGGACATAGCCTTGGGTTACCGTGGTTTATTGGGAGGTGTCCCTGCCCATGGCAAGGGGGTTGGAAGTTAGATGATCTTAAGGTCCTTTCCAGCCCTAACTATTCTATGATTCTATATTACATGTGGAAGAGCAGTCAAAAAAAAAGACAACCCCATCCTTTATTCCTGTACAGACTGAATATATTACTACCAGTATTATGATTATATATAGGGAAGTTGTGAATGCTCCATCCCTGGCAGTGTTCAAGGCCAGGTTGGATGGAGTCCTGCGTGACATGGTTTAGTGGGAGATGTCCCTGCTCGTGGCAGGGGATTGGAGCTAGATGATATTAAGGTCCTCTCCAACCCTAACTGTTCTATGATTCTATGATGTTGACTGGTAACATCTGCATGCCACATGCTGAGAGAGCTAAACTCTCAGACAGTAGTGATGTTTAATGCACACAAATGCATTTGTCTACTGTCATACCAGGTTTTGTGTCATATCTACCACATACTGTTAAGTAACAGAAACACTGCAGCAACCATGGATAATCTGTAATAACTTGACATCAAAGATTGATGGAAAATGTCGAATTCTAGCCAGGGCACTGATGCTTAACAACAAAATTATCTGCCATTGAGTAGCACTGTCAGTTGTACATCACTGCTTGATAAATACACAGAAGGAGGACTAAAATGACATTAGTACTGAAATGCAACTTCACAAGGATTTCTGCTTAAATTGGTGTCTAGCATGGGTGTAGCAGTTCACATTATCTTGACAGCAGTTTTTTTAATGTCATGTATTTTCCAAGGGTAATTTTTATAATGAATAAGGATATTCTCTTTCACTATATCTTTATTTGCCCAGCACTCCTAGCAGTTTAGATGCCTATGCAGATAATAGTAGCACACAAGACAGCAAAGACATCAACGTGTGTCGGATGTGTTATTTAAGCTTCTAAATCTTGGTGAAATCAGCATTAGGTCGGCACCTAAATACCTTTAAAAACTGACTGTGGGAATGTTCTCCTTACTCAACGGATCTGTTCTGCTTAAGTGTTCAGCACTATGACTCTCTTGCAACAAACTGGCAGTCTGCACCACAGTTCAGCCTCATGAATTCTGGAAAGGTGTCTCTTCACTCTCTCTTTTTCATCATCCTGCCATTTTCTGTAGTCTCTTTACTATACTTCTCCAGCACACTCATTCTGGCATGAGCTAGATGCCCCGGGGTGCCCTTTGCAGGTAGGAATCGACTGCAACCAGCCCGTCCTGGTTCCTGGCAATGAACTGGTATGCCACAACTTTACTTTGGAAAGTGCTAAACAAATACCACTGCAGAACTATGGTGCAGTTTCCTGTTACATTTCATGCACACTAGAGCAATCAGAAATTAAAATGAAAACTGAACTTTAGTCCTTTGAAACCTCCTGAGCTAACACAGAGAACATAAACTGGAGTTTTTCATTCCTGAGTCAACAGAACTGCTTACTAATTCTGATCTACTATAAACATACAAATATGAAGGTATTGAGCACATGATTCATCTTGAGGACCTTTTAGCAATATCTGCTGATGTGTTTAAGAATAGTGGTTCAGACTATACTGTTCTGTGATGACTTATGTTGAGTATTAATCTTATTTTGCTTGACTAGATGGGTGTGCTTTCTTCTCTCCAGCATCTTTACCATGGCGAAAGTTTAACTGATAATATTTGTATTAGACTTCTATCAAGATCTGGAATCAGTAGCTGCAGAAACAGTCCCTGTCTTTGTAAAACATACTCTTTCGTGCAAATATAAAATAAAAAAGGTACATATGTTTCTTTCGTAAGACTTAAGTTTCCTTATTAAACCTTTTTTCTTATTTGGCCTTGCAAGGTGTAGGTGCATTTAAATTTCCATCTCAAGCTGTGTCTATGATCTGCATTTAGTCTTCTGGAAGCTATTTTCTGGAAGTTGCTGCTGATTATTATTACTATTATTTTTAATACTTTCTTAATAGTTTAGTTTAATTTCATCAAGATAAACTGGTAGTTCAAGAGGTCAAGACTTGTGCTAATGTTGTCTTTCCTTTCCAATATTCAAACAATGGCTACTGTGTGAGCTGTGGGGTTTTTTTCTCCTCTCTTTTTTATTCCAATGGGGAGATACGCTTTATACCATTCATGGAATAGTTAAAATACTTGTTCAGGATTAGCAACATGGAAGTAATTTGCAAGCTTATGTTCTCAAATGTTTCAATAGAAAACTCATTGGAAGAAAATTGTTTTCACTTCACCTTCTTCACAAAATAGACAGGTTTATTTCAGCTAGTGAATGTTTTAATATTTAATGTGCCTCCATTAACTTTTAGGCGCTGAAAGTTTTGTTCTGATAATAAAGTTTGAAGCTGGCTGTGAAACAAGCTTGAAAGGAAAAAAAAATACCAGTTTTGTGAAACTTTTTGCATGGAAACAGGCATGAGATTATAGAGAGTCTCTTTCCTTAAGCTAAACAGGTACTGTTAATTCCTAATAAATTGATAATAAGTAATTATGCTAATTCCTAAACTAATCAGGTTTTCTGAGCATCAGTTTTCTCAAGGCATACCGTGCTTTATCTGAAGGGAAGAACAACCTGGGGGAAGAAAGTTGGATGGTTTGAGCACCTTCAGTGGACATTGGTGTTTTAAGGAATCCAAGGAAGAATATGGAGGAATCAACTTCCTCCCTGGTGAAAGCTGAAGCTTCTTTGAACATTGCTTTATGTGTATGTTAGGTAACCTAATACAACACCCTTATATTCAAGTTCTGTAATAACTTATGGCAGGCCTTGTACTGTGTCAAAAACAAACGTGGCAACCCCCTTACCACCAAAGCACCAGAAGCTCAAGTTGTAGAATAAAAACATATTTCTAATGTTGCAGCTAGACTTATTTGACCAGTTCAGTCAATTCCCTCTTTGAACAATGAGCAAGTGCCTTTAATTTTCAATTTTATTTTCAAGGAAATCTTGTGAACACTTCCTTATTGAAAAAGCAGTTCTGGCATTTTTTTCTGCTATGGTGGCTTTACATTAAATGTAACCATGTCCTTACCACTCAGTCCCGTATGAAAGCAGAAATTTAGTGTGTATGGGTTTTTGGCTTATTCTCAGGAATTGCTAGCTGCCTTTGAAGGAACTACACCTGGGATTTAGAAAGTTTTAGCCTCCTCCCCACGGTAGCTAGCTTTTTCTTATTTTTGCCTTCTGCTTGTCTTTTCCATCTTGCTAAAAACCAGGCTTTGCATTGGCTTCTTTTTTCGCAGCCTTCAAGCACAAAGGAGGATCAGGAATAAGAGAAGTGGTGTAATATCATAGAAATAATTGCTGTGTCAGAGTATTATGCATAGCATGTGGCTAAGTAGTGGAGCAAGTGATTCAATCATTATATTTTTAAAACACTACACAAAAAGCAACTCAAGTCTTGCTTAACAGATAAACCTTTTAGCATACCTTGCTGATAAAACCATTAGCTTATTTCTTCATAACAAAAAACAGTTGCTTGTATAGGCCCTTCTGTCATGGGTTCAGCAGCAGCAGTGGTCTTTCTCCTTTCAGTAGTATCTGGTGCAGCACTGCGTTTTTGGTTTTCGGCTTGGGAGCAGTGCTGATAACACCAGTGTTTATAGTTATGGCTTGGAGTGTTTAGGCTGGCCAAGCACTTTCTGAGTTTCATGCTCTGCCAGGGAGGAGGGGAGCCGGGAAGAAGCTGGGAGGAAGCAGAGACAGGGCACCTGACCCAAACTGACCAAAGAGGTATTCCATACCACAGCTTGTCATGTCCAGGATATAGAAATGGAGAGAGCAGAGACCTGGAAAGATGTGGTGCAGGGGGATGTGCACGGCATGGCCGGGATTTGGTATGAGGTGATGGGGTGCACTGTGTAGTCGAGCTTAATATCAGGTGATGGGGGGGCACTGTGTGGCATGGCTAGGTATCAGGTGAAGATCTGTTGTATTCTCTTTCATTGTGTTTTCTCTTGTATTATTATTGGTGGTAGCAGGAGTAATTTATGTTATACTTTAGTTACTAAACTGTTCTTATCTCAACCTGTGGGAGTTGGATTCTTTTGATTCTTCTCCCCATCCCCCCAGATTGAGGAAGAAGGAGGGGAGAGTGAATGAGTAGAACTGTTTGAGGGCCTCAAACCACAACACCTTCTTATAAGAATTCTTTGCTCCCTGTCGTGGTTTAAACTGTAAATCACACAGCCCGCTCACTCGCTCCCCCCCTTTCTTCTCCGCTGCTCTGGGGGGGGCGGGAATGGAGAGAAGAACCAAAAGAATGTAACTCCCACGAGTTGAGATAAGAACAATCCAGTAACTAAGGTGTAACACAAATCACTGCTGCTACCACCAATAATAATAATGACTAGGGAAATACGAAAGAAGAGGATACAACTGCTCACCACTCGATGACTGAGCTGAATTCTTCTGGGTTCCTGCCCCCAGTATTTCTATCCTGGGCATGATGTAGTGTGGTATGGAATACCTCTTTGGTCAGTTTGGGTTAGGTGCCCTGTCTCTTCTTCCTCCTGGCTTCCCCTCCTCCCTGGCAGAGCATGAGACTCAGAAAGTCCTTGGTCAGACCAAAGCATTCTAAGCCATAATTATAAACATCAGTGTTATCAGCGCTGTTCCCAGGCCCAAAGTCGAAAACACAGCACTGCACCAGCTACTATGAAGGAGAAAAAGGACTGCTGCTGCTGAACCCAGGACACTCCCTAACAATAATCAAACAATGAAGAAGGTTAGTTTGACATGTTTGCTGCAATGCTTCCATTAGCCTTGTTTCAACCGTATTTTTTTTGTCATCTTCCTGTCTTTCTGTTTGTGTCTACCTTTTAATTCTGTGGTGCAATTGGATATCAGGTCTATATATTTTCATGTGTTTTAGTTATTCGTAAAATTTACAGGGTTTAAATGCATTAGGAGAATATTGTCCTGTATTCTGAAAAAAAAAAAAAAAAAATTGAGATTTATTTAAAAATATTAATGCCTATGCCATATATACACTATATATATAGTATGTATATACACTACATTCCATGGATTCTATATTCCAATGATGATTGTGCAGATGGCTGAAAGAACTGTAGATTTTCTTACAGAAACTCTAATAAGGTATTATACTCAGGTGATCCTAATCAGTAATCTAATTTGAATGCTTAAAAAAATCAAACACTAGTATCCCTAGTTTGCAAATTTCCAACAGCTGTTGCCAAGAGGTGGTGTGTTTGGCAGCTTCTCTGTATTAACATTTTAATCTCATTTACAGTGATATTAAATGCTGTTATAATTTTTACTTTTTCTTGGAAATTAAATCTCCAAGTACAGAAGATTATAATGATGCCAGCTAATGTCTATGGATGGAGACCTTTTTTTATCCTGCTGCTGCTTTTTGGCTTTCCATAGCATGAAAGCATTGTGGAACTGACAGCTGCCAGTTTTGTGAGTAGTAGGGTCCTAGGTGCCTAGGATGGGTTTACCGGGGCAGTACTGAACATGATTAAACTGCTCCTGCTGTTCCTACTCGTGAAAGTGAACGGAAACATGTACCTAAGCTTTTAGATTGGGGAGTAGTGTTGAAAACAAAATGTGGAAATTAATAAATCCCCTGCTTCATTGTTGGGACCCTCTTCTAGGGAAAGCTAGCAGTTTTCAAATACTTCTAGTACTTTTGGAATTAAAAAGAAGTTACTAGAAATGGGTTTAATATCTGCTTGATGCTTTTTCCCCATTTGGATGATTTATTTGGAATTAATGACTCAAGACTAATACCTTGTTCTTCTGTGCTATGTGTGGTTCGAAGAATGGAAGTTGAAAATGTCAGCATTTACTTGCGGTTTAGCCCTTAGTTTAAGGGGTCAGAGTTGGGAACCGGGGAACCATGACATGTAAAATGATGTAACAGAAAGAAAAGGAAGATACTAGAGACTTAGAGCCTGTGAACCTTCCTCTGTCTTTACAAATGACTTGTTTCCTTTAGGATTAATCTTCCTTAAGTCCTCAATCCAAAGATTTTAAGAAGCTTTTGCAAATACATTCTTCTAGCAAAGACGACTTCTCCAGTTTTCCTGTTTCATACTATAATTGGAGCCAGAACCATACCAGCATTTTCAGACCTGTTTTGATGTGCAAGTTTGATTTATTATATTGATACACATGCCAGCACAACCAAACATTTTAAAAAGATATGAATGTAATTGGTATGTAAGTATGTACTTACAGTATGGAAGTATAAAAGTATGTATACAAGTATGTACAGTGACATTATATAAAGTTTTTTTGGGTGAGGTGGAAGGGGATGGAGTTAGTCCTTTTTCTCCAACATCTGTTGTGTATTTTATATTTGCAGATGTAAGAAGATGGCAACAATAGAGGAGCCAGCTGATGGCATTATGATTTTTTTTTATTAAAGGAGTGTTAATTTACAGCTAAATTTTGGCTTGCGCATTGTTTTTCTGTAACTTCTAACAGTGACTGAAAGGTTGTTACACTGTGCCCAAACCAAAGGTGTCACATCAAGTTACAGCCAAACACTTTCTGCTCTAGGGACACATCAGTGAAGAATCACTATTTTTTCATGGCCTACTGATGCCTTTGCCAACCCGGGCTCTAGAGCTGGTGAAGGAAAGAAGCTTAAAATTAAAAGGAGGGGAGGGTGTGTGTGTGTGTGTGTGTGAAAGACACCTCTCAAATAACAAAACAAATACTTGGAAGATACAGCTACTTGATTAATTGCACATGAATCATCCTGTTGGTACATTATTCCATTAATCCTGACTATAATGAAGGAACTAACTAGTGCAGTTTGAAGGTCACTGGTTAAATTGGAAACTTGAAGAAAGCTTTCAAAAAGAGGTTATGTGACCTTCATATGCTTCTTTTAAATGAAAACACCTTCTTTGTGTATTATTTAGGAACCATTTTTAGGGGTCTGTGATCTGACATTGGTTCTGAAATCTGTCTTACTTTGTGGTATGCGGGATAATCTTTTGTCAAGTCTATTCAAGTTTTCAAATAGACTAATGACTTCAAATGTCTCAATGAATGCCTTGCAGGAAGGTACTTGCAGCCTCTGCTACAGACCTGTTAAACTGGGAAATGCTATGCATTTCCATCACTGGATCTCAGTGATGTCTGTGATACCTCAGGCTGTGCTCTCTGCCGTTCATTTGCAAGCTTCAATAAGTGTTGATATTTTAATTCTAGATTATTTCAGAGGTGGAACTCTTTCTCTATATAAAAATTTCAACCCACCATGGTAATGGAGAATCCAGTGTTATGCTAGCATCGCATTGTACTTTGAAAATCAAAGGGAAGCTTTTATTACTTTCAGATAAAATAATTTGTTCTGCTTTGAGTATTAACCTAATGTGACTAAAGTTTGATCTTAGTCTTTGGTTTGCCTGCTTAAGACTGCCTCTAACTTGAGGGAGTGCATTCCCTCTGAGCTAGAAGTAGATAGATGCATTTTAATTATCCTGAACTGAAATGTCTCTGGGGGAGTACAAAGTAATTAATGTCCTCGTGTTAGCTAATGCTGCAGGTGAACATTGAAAAGTTACTGATTTTTCAATCTTAAGTACTTTGTGCTATGCTGTGTGATTCTTAATTAGCTCATGGGGTTTGGGGATCAAAGCCTTTTTGTGTGCTATTAAAAAAACCAAAGTGAAAGATCCCGTCCTTTTTCCTTCCATCAGTTTTTCTTCAGATTGTACTTTTCATAAGTATGAAGGCTAATACCTTTCAGAGACCATACCAGTTTGGACTATTTTAGAATACTGTAATGCTTAAAACTGTTCACATTTGTTTAACAGCGAGTTGGAAAGTTAAAATACTTTTCTTGCACTTACATTTAGGTTGTTGAAATTAAATAATCATTCAAAGACTAATAGTAAAGTGCAAATCCCCATTTCAATCAACTTTGAGAGTTGCAACAAATATTAAAAATGTTTTTAATGTAGTTATCTCACATATATAATTTTTTGTAGTAGAAATAATGTCTGTGCACCTGTACTTCATGGATCAGTGAAAACTTGGTTATGGTGTTAGAATTTGGTAATTCTGAAGGATTCTTGAGCTGTTTTCTAACCTTCAGCAGATCCTATCTTTGGGAGGCATAACTGAGTTCAAGTACCTTGGATCATTTTCTTTCCCAAAACTGGAAGTGTGGCTAGGCTTATATGGCCTTCCTCTTACTAAACGCTGCAAAGAATCTCCGTGGGTCTGAAATTTTAAGAACAGTGCCAGGTAGTTGTGGAATAGAGAAATGTTCAGTTTAAATACATGCTAAACTTTCTTCTCACATCTGAGTTGTCTTTTTCTTGTAAATTATGCAATGTATAGAAAGTAAAATGAAGCTGAATAGTTTGTACCATAGCATTTTTTCCACATAAATCACTATGAAGTATTGTACAACTCTCCCTGAACACAAAATATGACACTCTGAAGCTTAGAGAATTAGAACAGTTCTAAGAATAAGGCATTCCTGTGCAGTATCTAGCATGCTTAGACTTCTCTCTATTCCCTCTTCCCTTTTGGTGTTAACTTGTAGCATTTTTGTTACAAGCTAGGCCCTTAACAAACTCATTTTTACTGGCATGAGAAATGTAGTGTGCAATAACATATATAGCAATAGAGCTGTATAAATTCTAGCTGGTTTATTTTAATAAAGTATTTCCAATTCATGGGTATTGATGCTCATAAGAGTTAAAAAGAAGCTTATTCTCTGAAGAAATAATGAGGAAAGCCCTCCAGAAATGTTGCAATAGTCCTGTATAAGCTTGAACTCCAGACGAAGAGATGTGGGAGGATTGCTTTAGACAGCAAGCTTAATTTTTTAGCCCAGTTATTGTGTGTCTGGTGATATCAAGAGGAAATAAAGGAGAAGGCCAGAGAAAGAAGTGATGAGAAGCAATAGATGGTCTTGCCAGCTACTCTACAATGTACTCGATGATTGCTGACAGAGAAGCTGAATGTTTCTTTCGGAGCCTTGCATTTGATTTAGTACTGCTCCCAGACTTGGTTACCCATAGGTCTGTCTTTGTTTCCATGCTCTATTTATAAAGTATTATTAGTGTCAGTGTAATCATCCATTAAAATTGTGAATTGATTAAGAAGAGTCCCACCGAACACTGTCAAGGGTCAGCTAGCTGAATAATCCTTGAGTGGGCTGTGAATAGTGGATCCAATAGAGACTGGTGGGGTTAACATTACTTTAATAATCTTTTAATTTTTCAGTCAAGCTTTTCTTCTGGATTTCAGCAAATCTGTTAAATTCAAAATGTGCTGGTGCAGTTACTGTACTGTTTCCAGAAATCTTGTCAGTTTGTTCATTCCTGTTTTGTGAAAAACGTGTGTATGTGCTACTGATTAACATTTCTGCAATTAAAAATCTTTTGCTTCTTTTCCCCTTCTAAAAGGGTACATGTGCCTAAAAATTTCTGCTGAGACATGTGCTTGTATACACGTTTTAACCAGTTTTCATTCCTGATACCGGTTTTCAGGACTATTTGCATAGATTGCTGTAGCATTTCAGGGTGTTTTATAAGCAATGTCATGCATAGTCATTAATCTTATGCTTATGGCAAAAAAGGGGCTTGAACCAAACTTCAGTTGCTGGGTGAACTCAAACACAAATCACCCCAGACACAGAAGTTGAGGCCTCACAGAACTGTACTTTCCATACTTTAAACTACAAGGGACAGTGCATTTTAATCTTTGCCTCTTGTTACAACGGCATTTTTGGTGCTTTAGTTCTCAGGAGAAAGACACAAAAATTGTAGAAACAAGTTTGCAATTTGCAATTTAACTGGATGGCATCAGCAAGAGTAATTTCTTTTAGTCAGCAATGCTATGAATTAAGAAGGGAAGAAAGAGGATTCTTTCTAGTGTCTTGCCCTGCTAGTCTAGCCAGTTGCACTGGAGGATGCATTTCTGTCATGATTTTCCTCAAGCTGTAAATAAACATAGTCAAAGTCAAGAGCTATCTCACAAAGATGTCAGTAACCTTGTTATTAACTTCTAGGCATAAGTACTTGAGGATGGAGAAGACTGTAAAATTGAGTGTGTAAGATACTGGTCTATGTTGGTTTTCCTATGAGCATCAGTCCCCATCCTGCTGGTTGGCTCCTGATCACAAAACATCATTAGGACCACTGAGTTTCAACATGGTAAATTTTTTCCCATTTGATGTGAAAGTTAAATATAAATTGAGAATTTACAGGTTGCTAGCTTTCATGAAAGGGGGAAGGCAGCTGCATGATGCTAGGCAAACATCAGGATTCTGCATCAGTGAAGTATAAAACAACTGAGCTGTCAAGGGTATGGGGTGATCCAGTGAGAAATATGTCTGCTTGTTTCTGTGTGTCCTTGAATGGAAACTGAATTCTCATAGATCAGAAAAGTTTGGCTAGTGCATTAAATGTTTGTGCATAAATGATTCCTGATACTGTTCAAGAACTGTGCCTAGCTCCTGCTTTTATCTAAATGAGCTACTTGGAAAACTGTTCTTATGAAAGATAACATTAAATGCTTTTAACTGACTAGATATGAACTTCTTGCATGTCGCATTTATGTAAACATGGGTAGACAGAGGAAAATGCAACTTGGCATCCATAGCTTGGCATGAAATGCATTAAGAATGAGTAAATAGATATCTGTCCTCAACATCTTTGTTTTAAGAAAAGTTGCAGAACAAAATCAAAAGATTACAATAGTTGTGGGAAAACATAGCATTCACTGAATAGATCTGCAGAAAAGCTTTTACTTGCAACTGGCATTTTTACCTTCCTGCATCTCAGCAGGAGAGTAGCAAGCTCAGTGTTTCCTTGTCCCATCCTAGTAATTTTGGAGAAACTCTTACCTTAAACTTCAGCAGGATGAGCACCCCTCCTTGTCTGCCTGTGCTTAGAGTTGTTTGCCCCCTCCCTAGGACCCCTGCTGTTTACTTTCAAATGCAAATTTTAGTCACTTGATTGCTGAATTAGTTTGTCAGGTTGAGACTGCCCTACAAAAGTACATGAGAATAACTGGGAACATTTTCTTTCAAGTTTGTACATCCCTACAGGTAAACCGCTGTCTGGAGTGAAATAGAAATATCTGGAAAAAAAAAAAAAAACAAACAATATTGTCCTTATGGATCTAAGACTGCTGTCATGTTTAGAAACAAGTTAATTTTGTGAAAGATCTAGAAAAGTTTATATTCCCATCACAGGTTATCCAAATATGCACAGAGTGCTTGAATTGCAGCAGGTGGCTGACTGCTCTGTGGGTGTCCAGCTGAAAGGAGCAGCTTTGGTCCTACTAGCATCCTCCTAGCCAGTCAGTTTGCCAAAGCAATACTGACAAACAAGATGTGCAAACAGTTGTTTTGGAGTTCTGCCGGGGGGACCAGCATGCCAGTGGCCTGCGTCTATGGAAAGTCTGTGCATAGCAGATAGCATAGATGACTGCAGTACTGAATGAATGAGGTGTAGTGCTGAGTCAGGCAGCATGACTGTCCTCAGAGGGAAGGGGTGTTGCTGTGATGTTTTATATCCTGAAGGTGGAGTTTTACCATCGTTTCAGAGCTGTTGTATGCTTCTTTCTGGGTTGCAATAAATCAAATATCTTCCTCCAAAAGGTTTGCAGGTGCTGGCTCATTTAAGCAGTCTTCTATGAGGTAGAGTTGTTAAGCTGACTGATTATGTACACCTACTGGTTGTCAGCATGTTCGCTAGTACAAAATGCTACAGTAGTACTCTTGCAACCTTGTTCAGTGCATTTTCAGATGCCCCAAATAAATGCCGTCAATCTCTAGAGTGTAAGGATGGTCATAGAAAGGGTACCATATAGTATAGTTTGATCAGGGCATAGGTTATATAATGAGGTGCCTATACAGCAGTCCTGTTTTTACGCCTCTAAAACCTTTCTAAGAAAGCTTTCAAGGGGAAGGATAGGAGGAAAATGGATGATGCTTCTTCTCTTGGAATAAGGTAGAGAGTGAAGACAGATGGTTTGAGGAGATGTTAGTTAATGTAGCAATAAAGACCTCCTTAAGGGCTGCCCAAATTAATTTTCCATGTGTGATGTAGTTCAGTATGCAAGCTTCCTTTTTTTTTTTTTGTCCACTTTGAGCATATTGTGGTGATTCAGTGCATAAGCATTTAAGAAGATTCATAAGGTATAAGGTGTGATTTCTTATTTGTCAATTAAGTTCTTTCTTGTCTTATCTCTTGTCTTTATTTGCTGGAGGCTTTGGCCCAGCACAGATAAAAGGCAGATGCCAGGTGAACCCACAAATAGGAAGCATGAAGATTATTCCAAATAGTCAGCTGCATGGAGGTGTTAATCTGCAATTCTTAACAGTATTAAAAGGAGGACCTGCATACTTCATTTTAGGAACTGCTTATGCATGTGCATATCTGAGAATCTTCTCACAGGGTACTTGGTGTTCAAAGAAAAGGACCATTTTGAGTCCCTATTTTTCTGCAAGTGAGGCTGTCTTGCACTTTGCTGTTATGTTTACATTTGATGATTAAGAAAACTCGGAGTTCTCTTCCTGTGCTTGCTATGGGAATTTAAAGCTTTTGTTAAAGATAGGATGTTGCCTTTTTTAAGTGCCAGTGGTAACTGTATTAAAGACAATTACATCTAGTTTTTGAATTTGCCTTTTTGCAAAAACTGCCTCATTGCACCTCAGTTACAGTGCACTCTCATATCCCTTGACAATTAAAGAATTTATGAATATTTAAGAAGTAGCATTGTGATACTGTGTTCCTTGGCATTGGTAAGCTGTAACCAGGAATAAATGTAACAGAACAGTTTGCAAAGTGAGAGAGACAGGGAGATTTCCATAGTATTTCCTGCTGTTCCTAGGGCACAAAGCTATTCAAAAAACTGCAAAGAAACCTTGAGATTGGAGGAAATTACTATGAATACAGACAAAAATGACTGAAATGTGTCCTATGTACTAAGTCTCTCCACAGCTTGTAAAGTCAGTTAAATTTAACTAGTTTCAGGTTTTATGGAACAGCAAATGAAAGAAATTAAGACATGTTTGTAACAACTTTTTGGAGTAATTTGTTTTGATGCTTTTTTTAAAGACTGCTTTGCGAAAGTTTTAAATAGTTGTCCTGTTTTCAGAGATCTGTGCAATACTGTGTTACCCATTGGAACAAACCTGATGTGGAAATATTTAAACTATATAATTGCTTTATCATGATATATCTCTGTCCTAATCTTAAATAGGAAGCTGTTCATGACAGCTAGCTAGCTGGAAGAATTCTTTTGATAACTGAGTTTGAAGATGATACAAGTCGTTATTGCTAACTCAGACTGCAGGTGATTTTATTACTGTATGAATTGAAGGAAAAGGTATTTTGCTGGTGGTTTTGTGGTAGTTGTCTATTCAAAATCCTGTTCCTGACAGATAGGATAAGCAAATGTCACTGCTTGCTTTCCCTTTCTAATTCCCCTTAGACAAGAACCTTGGCAATTAAGGAAGCTGGGTGAGTTTTTTCCCCTTTCAAAGCTGACAAGGGAAAGCTGTGAAGTTGGGTACACAAGGCATTGTGTGGTATCTGTAAATATAAGAATGACCTTCTGCAGCCTTCTCTGAAAAAACATTGCATCCTTTTGCTATCACCTAGATAATCCTTATCCTGCTTGGCTTCTATCCACCAGGAAACTCGGTCCATGTGGCATTGGGGTGCTTGATTAGCAAGAGCAGCATGTGGAAAAGAGGTATCAGGTCTAATGTTCACTTTCAATCTATACTGTACTGTTTTGAATGTAAGTTCATTTATTATATAGTTAAGCATCTCCACCAACTGTCGGTTTTGCTGGAGAGGAAGGTAGGCGCTGTCTAATTAATAGTCTTGTTCATGAAGTCAGGTATTACCACAGAGGCCATATTTATTTACAATTATATTATAGAACATATATAGTGTATTTAAAAAAATAACATAAAACCTAGACTGTAAAATTCGTGCAAGCAGCTTTAACCTCAGTAGCTGTGCTGTGCTGCTGAAGGAAAAAACAAACAAACGAACAAAATCAACTGAAAAAATGACAAAAAAAATCCCCCTGAACAACCACAAAACTCCACAAACCCAAAACAAGCCAGAACACGCACACACACAGAGACACACGCACACAAAAATAAACCCCACAAACAAACAGAAACCACCACAAGCAAACTATAGAACTCATTAAACTCTGTCTGGAAGTGAGATGGGTCCACAATTTCTAGTAGGGTGTGTGTCGAGGTATGGTCATAAGTTCAGGTGGCCTCACCAGTTACCGTAATAGCCAAGTTACTGCTTTTGTTTTGGTTTTCCTCTGTAGGATGTTAAAGATGGCATGCGAAGATTTCCTTCTTTGCTCCTGGTGCCACTTCACAAAGTTACTCACATGTCTTAAACACAACAGACACTATTTCTTCCCAAAATGTTTCTGGGCTTTATGATTTGTAACTGTGGCAACTCTGAACTTTCAAAGTGTGAAGTCTAAAATACTCTTTTGAGAGCATGTGCTGCAGCTTAGTCCTAGTTCCTGGTTTCTTTGCTCTCCCCAGCTAGGTTCTGAACGTTTGGGTTTCTGAGGGTAGTGTTTGGGGTTAGCTTGCATTTGTTGCAGATTGAGGGACTTCTCCCTGAGTTGACTTCAACAGCATTTGTCTTCAAATGGGTCTGATGGGTTAGTCTGAGTACTTGACGATGGGCATGTCCAAAATGCTCATAACTACTGTTACTATTTTGGAAGAGTGAAAGACCATCTGATGACAGAGGCTTTTTTAAAGTAGGAGGAAATAGGGATGGGTGAAACAATCATCTTGTGGGTTTTAAAACTGTTATGGATTTCCCATTACAAACACTATAAGTACAGGTTTTAATTTTCTTGTGGACTGCTGTCCATATGAGTTGCATTGCCATGTTTATAGATACATTCTTCCAGTCCCTGTGGTTTCATTAGTGAGATAGAAAAATATAGCTAGGTTTCTCTCAAACTTCATCGAATTATAGAATCATAGAATAGTTAGGGTAGGAAAGGACCTCAAGATCATCTAGTTCCAACCCCCCTGCCAGGGGCAGGGACACCTCCTACTAAACGATGTCATCCAAGGCTATGTCCAACCTGGCCTTGAACACCGCCAGCGATGAAGCGTTCACAACTTCCTTGGGCAACCCATTCCAGTGCCTCACCACCCTTACAAAGAATTTCTTCCTTATATCCAATGTAAACTTCCCCTGTTTAAGTTTGGACCTATTACCCCTTGTCCTCTCACTACAGTCCCTCATGAAGAGACCCTCCCCAGTATCCCTATACGCCTGCTTCAGATTTTGGAAGGCTGCTATGAGGTCTCCATGCAGCCTTCTCTTTTCCAGGCTGAACAGCCCCAACTCTTTCATCCTATCTTTGTATGGGAGGTGGTTCAGTCTCCTGATCATCCTCGTGGCCCTCCTCTGCACTTGTTCCAACAGTTCCATGTCCTTTTTATGTTGAGGACACCAGAACTGCACACAACACTCCAAATGGCGTCTCACGAGAGCAGAGAGGCAAGATCACCTCCCTTGATCTGCTGGTCATGCTCCTTTTGATGCAGCCCAGGATACAGTCAGCTTTCTGGGCTGCAAGAGCACACTGCTAGCTCATGTTCATTTTCTCATTGACCAACACCCCTAAGTCCTTCTCGGCAGGGTTGCTCTGAATCTCTTCTCTGTCCAACCTGTAGCTGTGCCTTCGATTGCTCTTGTCATGGTTAAACTTCAGGTTGGCATCAGCCTGCCTCACAAGTGTGTCAAGGTCCCTCTGGATGGCATTCCTTCCCTCCAATGTATCAACCGAACCACAGAACTTGGTTACATCAGCAAACTTGCTGAGAGCGCACTCAATCCCACTGTCCATCTCACTGACAGAGATGTTGAAGAAGACCGGTCCCAACACCGATCCCTGAGGGACCATTCATTGCTGATCTCCAGCTGGACATTGAGCCATTGAGCACAATTCTGTGTGCAGCCCTCCAGCCAGTTCTTTATCCACCGAGTCATCCACCTATCAAATTGATGTCTCTCCAACTTAAAGACAAGGATATCATGTGAGACAGTGTCAAACGCTTTGCACGAGTCCAGGTAGATGACATCAACTGCTCTACCCCTGTCCATCAGTTCTGCAGCCCCATCACAGAAGGCCACCAGATTGGTCAGGCAGGATTTTCCCTTAATGAAGCCATGCTGGCTGTCACCAAGCACCTGCGTTGTTTTATATTAATGTAGTAAACACTTTCAAATTTGAAGAAAAAGGTACGTATTACAGCTTTTAATGTGCATTCATTGTTCTTTTAAGTCTCAGAAAGGCTCTCTACTGGTGCTTTTCCCTCTATAAAAGTTCTTTGGATGTGTCTGAAAACTAGTAGTTATTTTGAATTTCTGAATGTTAGCGCACACAGGCTGAGAGTTTAGGGGCATAATTTTTTAGTTTTCCAGAAATATCTGTAAAGCACCTGACTGTTGTCACAGGGGAACCACAACATAAGTGTATTTGGAAGTAACATGTGAAGTGTCACAGACTCCTTCAAGAAGGGAAAAACTCTTGGTATGCTCAGTTTGATAATGTAACTTGGTTTTCCCAAGCTGAGAGTTGTGGGAGTTGTATGATAGATGCAAACTATTTGCTTATTGTAGAATTTCATATGTGGTTTAGATTGAAGGTTTTGTAGGTTTTTTTTTTTTTAAATATCAGCACTTAAGAGACCCCAAACAGCAGTATTGCACTGTCATACCTTACTGTTGGCTTAAGTTAAGCCAAAACTACTAACTAGTTGACAGTCCTGACGTTAAGGAGCAAATTTGAATTACACAAGTTTATTCTATTTAAATTGCCTTCAGAGTGGTTCAGAGGTTTGCCCTTTAGATTAAGTGTCTGCAGTGAGGTTCACAATACAGTAGTTATAGCTATTGATGATATGAATAATATTTGGATAAAGATAACTGGAAGGAGGAAGAAAATCTTGTTGCTGCTGTTCGTAACAGAAGTTGCAGCTCTTAATATAACTGAATAGTGGAATAGTGTGTGAGGTCAGATGGGGCTCAGACTAGGAAATAACAAGGTGATTCACTCTTCCAAAGCAACTTTACTTTTCTTTTACTATTTAAACAACTCTTAGTTGAAAAAGATCAGAGTAATAAAATTAGAATGTTTCTGTTGTTATTGCTAATGATAACTTTCCTATTACTTAATTTTTTTTGTTGTACTGCAGTTAATGCATTACAAAACCCTTTCAATTAAGTGGGGAATGTTTTTAAACAAAGAAAGATTTTATTTTTTCTAATTTTTTTTTTTTTTTAACATCTATTGCCTTTTGACTTTTTATTTTGACTCAGGAACAAAGCGACACTTGTTTTCCTGTTCTTACTTGGCCAGAATACAAATCAAAATAGCAAAATAACTACTGCATTTTGAGGGTGGCAGGTTTAATAAATCAGTTGTATACTTCAGAGTTCATAATTCTTCCTTTTTTCAGTATACAGAATTTTTTATGAATGCTTTAATGCTTTACCTTGAGTATTGCCTTGAAGATTTGAGACAAAGTGCAGCACTGTTCTGTTTATAGTAGCTGCAAAAAATTACCGATTTCCTCTGTAAATCACTGGAAATCATTAGAAGTATGGATGTTTCAGCAAAAATAACATTACACTGCAGTACTCATGGATTTTTTTTTTTTTTTTTTTTTCAGAAAGCCCGTTTCAGAGTGCTACAAACAAATGAATAGTTGTTATTATGAATTGTAATTAAAATCATTCAGGTGTTGCTTTAGTATGGTGTGAGTTCCCTGCTTCAAAGGATCTGTCACCATACTCCGGCTTAATAAGTCACTCAAGTAGTGTTAGCTGATAGCTGTGCAAAAGCTTAACATTTCATGAAGCAACAGTTTATTTTGTAAAGCAGAGCACATTGGTATAGCTCTGCATTTTTAGTGGGGGTACAGATTATTCTTTGAAACAAAGCTAAATGAAATTGGTGACAGTGCGCTGTTGGTGATGTTACTGCGGAAAGCTCCCTGTAAGAAATAAATGCCATGTCCTGTAGATGAACATGTGCACTTTCATTTCACGCAGTCCCCCAAACAGATTAATTGAACCTATCCAAACTTAACTTCAGCAAAGCATGGATGTAGTTTGTAGTTCAAAAGGAATTTAGAATTGCTATGAATGACCTTGATAATTGACACCATCTATAATTTGAACTTCCATGAACTCACCTTTGTAGTGTTACTCCTAAGGGCATGGCATGAGCCTTATGTGATTTTGAATTTTATTAGTATAACTAACTTTGGTCTTTTGTGTGATGTGGAAAATTATGTCACTTTTTTCCAAGGAACAGTCAAGTCTGAAAACTTGGTGTTTGTGGCACAGAAGTAAAGCATGTAGCAAATGGATAGATATTTGATCATACATGCCCATTGTGAAATTTCAAAACCCAACACCTCTTTCAAACAGTGTAGCTGACAGTGGGTATATTTTGTTTTTATATTTTCAGGTTTTATTGCTCATTCATTTGCAAAGGTATGAAGAGTGTGGGAGTTGGCATGGTAGTTAGGCTCTCTTCTCTGCTGTGCTATCCAATGAAGTGGTCCTTTTTGGGTGACTGTTTCTTTTGTGACTGGGAGTTAGGTTTGTGAGTCTGGTTTATATAATCAGCTCTGTTGCTTCAGAAAATAGAGAGCTGGGCTGTTGGTGGAGAGTTTCTTTAGGGATCTTGCAGTAGGAGTTATCACTATCTTTTGCATGGCTTTGGGATTTCCTACTATTTCATGTATGTAGGGGATGTTCTTTTCACCACCATACTGTGGGATGTTTCTTCTCGAATGTTTATACTATCCCCCTGCAATGGGAGCCCTTTCTTCTCTGAGTTAGTCTTAATACACTTGCATCACTTGTGTTAGGATTTTAATTCCTTCCTCCCACCATGAAAAAAACAGTCTAAATAGTTCTGCTGGAGTCTAGGAACAGTGATAAGAATCCTGTTCCTCCTCCTCTTGGTCTCTTTTCCTTTGTTCAGCCATCTAGTACTTTTTCCACTCCTCTTTATTAGCAGAGAGGAGCTGTGGCGGGAAGAGGGAGTTCCTTTCTATAGATTAGGAATGCTCAGGTAGGATGTAACCTAGTTCTTGAATCCAGGAGTCAGCAGGAGGATGCTGGAACAGTCAATATCAAAGGAAGAGGACGAAGATGTCTTGTAGTTGGAATTGCTTTTGCAGCCTTCTGCAAAATCCAAATCCAATGCAAATGGAGTTTCCTGATGTAGAACTGTACAAAATAAAGGAGATTTTGGATCATACATTTAATTCCACTTGTTTTCAGTTGTCTGTCTAAATGCTCCTGCTCTTTGCTCACAAATCAAGTCAAATTTGATACTCTCTTTGAGATGTTTGTGGCAAAACACTAACTCTTGTTTATGTTTCAATTTCTTCACTCTGTTGGAAGAGGTTTTCTTTGATAGTATGTCAAAGCTTATTGAAGTTCTTGACATTAACTACTATATTAAATATGAAATATTGCATCCCAAGTTATCTTTCTCTAGTTTATGTGACTGTTTTCTTTTGTCTAGGAATTTTACAGACATGCTGTAAAGCAGCTGCAGTTGGAAACCTGCTGCTGTGTCTTGGAAGACAGTTGAAGTATCATTCTTTGTATGTGCTTTCAAACTACTATTTGCATAAAGACAGCATAGTGATTCTTCAAGTTTAATATGTCAGAGTGTGCTGATGAGGAATTATTTTAACTGAGGTGGTTTGTTTAGTCAGTCTTGTTAAACTGTTTTGTCCATTCAAGCTGATCTGACGTCATCTGTGCAGAGCCGGGTCTCCTTGCAGTCCTACTTAATGGCAGTTTGTATGCTATTTTAAGACTGATGTTTTGGCCATAGACAAGAGTACCTACTTTTGTCTGAGGTGTCTTGGGTTTAGCAAAATCTTATTTTGCTGATTTGTTGCAAACTGAATAGCAATAGCTGGGTACTTTACATTAGCAGAGGTAAACTCCTAAATGTGACAACATTTCTAAAGTAGAATAGCATATTACCCAGTGGAGGGAGCACAGTAACTAAGTGCTCTAATCTGTATAGACTGTTTTTTCACTTTGACTTTTGGCTGACTTTGGGGAGTAGGGTACCTATTGCTGCCTTAATTAGCAGATTGGCCTCTGGGTATACTAATGCCTTTCTGGTTGCATGTGCTCACTGCCACCTAAGCTGATATTGGTTTCTTTCAGCATTGAGAAGATGATTTAAACCATAGTCTTGGGGTAAAACACTCAGCAAGAAAGGATCAAGGACTATAACTATCCCTTACGAAAGGGAAAACCTTTCCCCGGTCCCCAGCTTCACAGATCAGGCCAAGTCGTGCACTTCATGCTGGTCCATTCCTACTCAGATGCAAACCAGGAATGGATATGGTTGGCAGCATATGGCTCAAAGCAAAATGTGCTAACCCTGAAAAAGTTAGGATTTATTGCTAGATGCCAAGCTCCTCTAATATTTGTTCCATGGCTCAGTGATTCCTGAATCTTGAAAGCTCTCTTTATAGTATAAATGAAAATCAATAGGTTTGATAATAGAATTTATATGCATAATGCAATCTCCTATGGATAAAAGATTAAATCGCTTAATAGAGCTTAATATTACTTACTCCTTGACCTCGTTAGAAAAAAATGGAAACTGTACTATCCTTACAAGCTACAAATGCTTTGACACTTTAATCGCTGTTCTGATTGCCATTCGTATCGACAGCTGCTCTACTGAAGAGGAAGGTAAACATGAAGCCTGGGAGCCATGTGTGATATGGTATCACAGTGCATGAATCTGCATTGTTTGCGATTACCAGACAGTAAATCAGCTGCACTGTGCCAGAGCCAGAAACCAGTAGCTTTCACACTTGCTGCCTGTTTCCCACTCATTGTAAAGCCCTGCCCTATCACTTGATAGACCTGGAAAGGAAGTGGAGAGGAAGTGAGTGCCACTGCTGGTTCAAAATGTTCCAGGACGACTGGAAAGTTTGAGCAATGGCCTGGGTGAGAGGAACAAGACCTTATTGACAGGGTTCAGTCCTAGTCAAAGCCTGTTTCCCATCAACTTCCGAAGTAATCATAGTCTTTCTTTTTTCATCTCATTTGTAATCTCTGTGTCTCCCACTTTCACCTTGTTCTTATTTTGTATATTTATTTACTTTAGTGAACTGAACAACTAAGGAGAATTGGGAAATTTTCTTCCCCCTGTTCCTCCTGTGATGAGTGCTGGAGGAATTACTAATGCAAAAGATTATATCCCCAGTAAAAGTAATTGTCATCAGCTGCTTTGCCTCCAGAATTTCCATTTTTGGAGTTTCCATATTCTTTGAGTTTCTCCTTTCACTTGATATACAGAAAACAGACTGTTCCAGTGATTCCATGGCACACATAGTTTGTCATGTTCCAGACCAGCCAGTGTGATAGACAGCTGTTGGGTTATGGAACTGTAAAGCTGTATGAGCACATCCATATAGATGTAGTGAGGAGGTATGTAAACTGAGACTTGGTTTCTTGGTTTCAGGCTTTTCTGAGCTACGAGTTTATGAAACATACCATAAAGTCATATAGTTTTAATAACATTGCAGTTTTAAACATACAGCAACATGCCCCTTGTACACTGCACTGTGCCATTTTTGGATAGCTTTGTGCATGATTTTCCCATCAATGTAGTAAGCAGTCTCTGCTGGCAGTCCTGCTGCTCTAGGGCCTCCTTGTGCATCTCGTATTTCTTACTTCAGTATGTTACTCTCCTTAGGCTGTCTGTGAGATGAGAAAAGCTCATTTAATCTGAGGTGTGAGAAATTTTTCTTTGAGAAACTTGCTTGTAAGAAAAGGACCAGAGAGACATCTGTTTAGTTTTGCACTTAAATGTCTCTGGCTATGATCACAGCAAAGCAGATCCACAAAATAGAGTTTATGCATGTAAGCATAGGTGGTATCCAGTGTTTTTTATGGTCTTTCTGTAGCAAGTCAATTGACTCTGGAATACTCTCACATGTTAAAGGAACAACGAATTCGAAAACTCAGTGGAAAAGATGCAGACTCTTTGGGCATGGGTAATATTCACTGAATTGGTTAGTGAGGGCTCTTCTGGAGTGTAAGCCTTGCTGGGTTTGTGGTAGCGTGTACATATTTATAAGTATAATATGTATATGCACCAAATGTGTCCTATTCCTTATTATGTTTTATTTGGTAGTCCTGGCAATAGTGATGCCAGGAAAATCATCTTATTTCAGAAGAATATGTGATTTGTAGTCTTTGAGTTTTGCAAGTTTAACAGAGATTCAAAAGAAAGAAAAAGGAAAAAAAAAAAAGAGCAACACAAAAAAAAACACCCCAAACCAAAACAACCTTAACTCTTAACCCTCAATGATATATAAAATGTGAAAGTGGTTTAAATTCTGTATGTACAGTATGCTAGAGGTGTTTTTGCAAGTTGGTCAGGCAGAATAATTGCTGCTTCCAGAGGGCTTGTGGAAGCAGTGTGTGTGCAAGGGAGAAGTGAGACACTGAATGTTGCAGAGGCACGTTGGCTTGCAGAGTATGCATAGCTTGTACCAAGTTTTTTTAGAATGTTTTTCCTTCCCTGTGTCCAAAATAGTTCAAATTCAATAACTGTGGTTAGGATATTTTGGAAAGATGTCCCCAGGCACTTCATAATGGAACTTGGGAAGAGATTCAAGAGATGGGAGTTCTCAAACATTATTTGTAAGCAACTTATTTAAAAATATACTGCTTCTTAATATAAAATTAACCAAAAAGTGTCTTTGGGATATTTAGGTTGGTATATAAATCTGGAGAAATCAAAGTGTATGCTTGTTACCAGTTCAGTTCACTGCAATATATTTCTTTTTCCTCTTTTTTGAGTCTTCAGCCAGCCCAAATCTCCCAGGCCTATTCACTGTGTTTCTAACATTTTCCTATATCTTACTCTTCCCAGGATGGCTCGTACTTGGCTGAGTTCCTGCTGGAAAAAGGCTATGAGGTGAGTGACTCGGTGACCGGCTGCAGGCTGATGGAGTCGACTGGATGCTGCAGCTCCAGCTTCCTCTGCTTCTGTCCTTCTCTGTGTATGTTTTCCACTCCAGCCCTAGATAACAAATCAAAACTCCAGAGAGGAATGTGCAACATGGCCTGTAATCATGCCAGCTTATTGTACTGTTTATCATCTAATGTCCACTGGTGGATTCCCTCTTCTCCTCAGGGTATAGCTGCTTTGCATGTTTCCCGCCAACTCAGATAAGCAGCGACCTGTATGAGCCAAAACTGTAAGGAATTAGGCAATAATTTATGATGCAATGTAACACAAAAAGGAATAAAAATCTCGTTTGTTCTCTTTTTTCCCCCCTCTCTCTCCTCTCTAAAGGCCCTTTTATCTTGGCAGTTGCACTTCAGCAATGAAAACCTTGCATTTTGCTTTCTCTGTTTAAAAAAGGGAAAAATCAAAAAACCAACCCAACCCTCAAAATGTTTTTTCATAGTAGTATTTTCCACCCCTTTTCTTAGATTAATTATGTTCTTGATTAATGTTATTATTTTCATTTACCTTTTCCTTAAAATAAAGGGAGTCTGATTCCAAACTACTTGCTGCAAAAATTTCCCTGGCAAAATCATGTTCTTGGTGACCCAGCAAAGCAACAATTGCATTATTATAGTGTGATTTTATGGTTTTGAACTGTTGTGGGCATATATTATCAGACTTCTTAGTCATGAGAGACCCTTCCAAAATGCATGATGATGAAAGGGAAGGGATAGTCAGATTGATCTCCCTACAATGCAGTATTTTCTGGTGTTTTAGTGAAAGCTAATGCTTATTCTAATATTGTATTTTGTTACTTCTGTTCTAATACTGCTTCATAGTTTAGTGAGAGGTCTCTTCTCAGACAGTCTGTTCTTCCATGCTTTTGCATATGGTTAATCTTGCCTTGTTCATTGCATCCTTTCTTCTGGCTTGTTGATTGATCTGCTTATTGATGTGTGTGCTGTAAATTGATTATTTTTAGGTTTTCTCTATTCTGTTTGGGGAAGAGAGATATCACTGTGATTGCTTCTGCTTCTTTAAAGGCAAAACCACATTCTCTGTCCTAGTCCACAATGAAATTGGGAACTGCTAACTGCAACCAAAATGAAATATAACCCTTTCCACAGTAGAAAGGTTATAATAATTGTGTGGAGGTCTTTTTTTCTGTTCCAGAGAGTTCTGTGTATTTGCTGGAATTCTTCCCTGTGTTCCCAGTTAAAGACCTCTGTTTCCGATGAACTGAACACACGAATACATGTGATAAGTAATTGCCTCCTTGACAAAGATGGTCCATTTTACTTCTTTAAATAGATCTGAATTTTTTAAAAGATCAGTCCCTGTTGAGAAAACTCCACTGATCTTATGTTCTTAACTAGATTAACCAGTTTGCACACATTTTCGTTTGTCACAAAGTTTGCATTTCACCTGTCCCATGCAGACAAAGGTATCTTTCATCAGTTCTTTTACAGTTATATTGCTGTCATGGATTAAGCGTTTGGCAAGTTTTCTTTCGCTTGTGTGTGCATACCAGAAAAAGGAGTGGAAGAGAAAAAAGAACAGAAAAAAGAAGCTGGGTTTGCATGTTTTCTTGTCATCTCTGAATGCAACAGATTCTCTGGATCTTTTTGTTTGCTGAAACTTTTTTGCAGTCCTGGAGTGATTGCATTTAGCACGTCTCATTGGTTAAATGTCAGTATCACTGTCATTCAGCTGACACAAAGCTCTTGCAAGCGCAATCTTTCATCAAGGTTTGAACTGGCAAGATTTGACTTATTGGCCAGTCGTTTGTGTGAACTTGAATTTTAGCATGACCTCATTCAGAGACAGATAACTGAGAGCTCAGGAAGACTCTCATCAGGACTTTAAGCCAAAATATTTAATTTTGCTAGAAGAGTTGTAGAGCACTTCAGTTAGCTTCCTTTAGAATAATTTGATGCTTTAAAACTGCAGTCTGCTTTTTACTCTGCAAAAAAGATGTTCATCTGAGTACTCAAAATATTTCCAGCATCTTTTGTGAAAGTGAAGTTGTCAGAGAGGTTTCTTTTTTTTAAAGTGTTTCTCTGTAAACCTTATGTTGCTATAAATTATCCCCATAACTTTAACCCCATAACTATGAAAATTTTTCTCTATAAATTCATTATTTTAAGGACATTTCTTTTGGCAGACCATGATTCTCAGTTTCCCATTGATTCTCAAAATGGAAATATTTTAGTTGTGGAAAGTTTAGCATTTAAATTGTAGAACAAGGTATGTTGTAAATCTGTTGTGTGGCTGGGCACACAAGATTTTATGCAAAGAAATTGGCATCCTACGTTTGACTTGCAAGTTGTGAAGATGAAGCTATTCAGTTATTATTGGAGATCTTGCCACAAAATGTCATCCTTAAAGCAGTCGACTGGTCTCACTCTTTTTATTCAGTTAAGTTTCAGACTTAAGGTAGGATAAGAAGTGTCCATAACCATAGCTTGTGTTATGTGTTAAAAAAAAAATAAAAATAAAAAATAAAAAATCCCCAAATAAAACCAAACCAACCCCCCAAAAACTCTCTGTACCTGCTGCTATAGTCTCACAGGTACAAGTTAACATTGAAGTAAGAGTAAAGCAGTGTAGGATGCACCAAAGTGTAAGGGATCGCTTTCAGAAATAATGGGCAGGGAGAAGTGGAGGACAGTCAGATACTGAAGCTTGATTTCACTTGTGCTAGCACAATTTCTGCAGCTGCTAACCCAAGCTAACATGGATTTTGTCAGTAGGCATGGGGCTAAGAAGAAATAAGGAAGAAACAGGGCCAGTGTTTGAACAATTTCTCTAATGTATCAGACACAAATGAGCTTTTCACAAATGTTAGTCAGAACCAGTGGGTTTTTTTACAGTCTTATTTATCACGGCTGGTTAAAGGAAATTCCCAACCTGCGTTTCAGCCTTAAGCTTGCCTGTGTGTCTTGTAACCCACTGGAGAACACTGACTCATGAGGTCCATAAAAAGGCACTGACTGTTCTGGCTGTTCTTCCAACACCCCAGAAAGTGAATAACAGCTGTTTTCTAAAATATTTTTGGGCCTTGCAGCTGCTGCCCGTTCTTTCCCCTTGTCTTTTTCTTCTCCACTTCTCCTCTGCCCTCGCTCTCCTTTCCTTAGCCCCATCCCCTGCTGCTGCTTTTTCCATGCCCATCGTCTCTGGCTCCAGAAAGACTTCTCTGCAGCCAGGGAGAATCGGTTATCTTAGGAGTCACATATTGCTTCTCCAACTCCAATAGTGCTGACAAGTCTTACTCACTAGGAGATGGTGCTTTAGGGCAATTCAGTGTTTCCTGTACTGTTTGTGATGCTTGGGCTTCTAATGTTATCAACAAGGGAGAAGGTGAAACCACTCAGAGGTATGAAAAAAAGTGACAGCATCAGAGCTCACCTCCAACTACTTAGTTATGATTTGGATAATTGTCTATCTTTAGGAATAGAGACAAGCTCCGATTACCTTATAGAAAGGTTAGGCCAATGTATATGAAAAGAGAGATGATGATGATGAACACTTTCATCTTAATACTTATTACTTTCCTTTTGTATTTCTCCTTGTTCAACTCCCTAGGTGCATGGCATTGTTCGTCGGTCTAGTTCTTTTAATACAGGCCGGATTGAACATCTCTATAAGAACCCACAGGCTCACATTGAAGGAAGTAAGACTTTGTTTTTATATTTAAGGTGACTTTGGGTTTTGATTTTTGGGGGGGGCAAGGGGTTTGGGTTTTAGTCTGTGGTGTGTGTTGGTGGAGAAAGATCCGCTGGAGCAGGAAGGGAATCCCAGTTTCCTCTACCTAAATGTTAGTAACAAGTAGTTATGTTTAAGCTGTGGTTGATTTAGGATTGGTTATTTAAAACAAACAAACAAAACTAAAAAAAAAACATTTGATAGCTAAGCCTCCCTTTTCTCTGCTTGAGTTAGCTAGCTGCTCTATCTCAGAAAGAAAGTGATGACTTTCTCTGATGAAAATGTGACACAAAACACAGATACTCTTGTATGTATGAGTTACCAAGAGGGGAAAATACGGAAGGTGCCTATAAAGATGCTGGGGAAGGACTCTTCAGTAGGCACTGTAGTGATATGACAAGGAGTAATGGCTTAAAACATAAACAGGGGAAGTTTAGACTGGATATAAGGAGGAAGTTCTTTGCAGTAAGGGTGGTGATGCACTGGAATGGGTTGCCCAGGAAAGTTGTGAATGCTCCATCCCTGGTGGTGTTCCAGGCCGGGTTGGACAGAGCCTTGGGTGACATGGTTTAGTGGGAGGTGTCCCTGACCATGGTAGGGGAATTGGAACTTGATGATCTTAAGGTTCTTTCCAACCCTTTCTATGATTCTATGATTCTGTAAGGAATTGTGTGGAAATGCTGAGACAGTTCACAAGTACCCAGGCAGTAGCATTTAGAAAATGGCTGAGTCTGCAAAAAGCTACAGAAGGTTAAACCCACTGAGCTGATAGAATAGTAAAATGTGGGAGGTTTTGAGGCAGTTATCTGAAGTACTCCACTTCTGTACCCTCATGAGTTTTTTAGTGCCTAATAGAGGTGAAGGCTTAAGGATAGCCTGCATGACAGCACAAATAAGACATGGTCAGTTCCTACTGATGACAGAAAGAATGAATCTTCTGAATTTCTGCATGCAAGGAAATGAATACTTTTTTTTTCTTTTTTTTTTTTCTTCTGAAGGAAAGGCCTTGTTTTTGGAAATTAGCTAACAATTTACTATATTCTGTTACCAATGATAATTTTGAAAGCTAAAATCATTGCTTTTAGTGTGCGCTTTGCAAAAATTGTTTTGAGTACTTTAAGAAGGTTAACTGGTCACTTAATGAGAAGATCAAATGTTGGATGGCTCCAGTTCATCAGGATTGAGCATTTTAACAAGCATGTAGTTCTCTAAACTGTTCATATTTTGTAAACTTGTACAGAATGACACTGTCCTAAATAGTACAATTTAAGTTATTGCTTCCTTCATGATTGAACAAAGCCTAATTTTATCAAATTGTAACATATAATGCAACTTCTAGAGTTGACTTGATCTTTGCTTGTAATTTCCAAAAAAAAAAAAAAGAAAAACCAAACCAAAACTGGATAATTACTACTTACTGTACATTGCTCCTTAAAGTATCTGGTTGAGAGAGAGGTAAAATTGAATAAAATATCTTCATCAAGAATATTGGAGCCTGTGCCTCTGTCAAGGTCAATGCAAGAACTGTGTTTCCTAATGACTTGTGTTCAGGGTTTACAAGGCAAACTGAAGCAAGAGAAATCAAACAGGAACCTGTGCACTGTGAGGACCATCGTGTGACTATAAAAAGTGATTTGAAAAGGCAATGTAGATCATGATAAATATGTAAATAAACATTTAAGGAAAGGCATGGAATAAAGGAAAAGAAAGCAACCCTTAAATGTTTTTCCCCGCTTTTTATCTAATTTTCCTTTAACTGAGGAATGCAGCCATATGAATGGGAGGAGGAGGAGGAATTGGACTTGGAATCTCAGGAAAAGCTGCTCCATGGAAACTGTTTGGAAACAATCGGTTTCCAGACATTACTGGAGGAAGCAAAGAAGCAATAGTGGTTGATGTGAGCAAACCCTAATTTTGTCTTTGCTGTATGTGTTCTTCCCATGAGGAATTGATTACACAGTGCATGATGATGATCTTCCTAGACAGTGAACCTCCTTATACAAAAAAATAGTAGGGAGGACAAGAAGGAAAACAAGCTGTTTCCTGAAGCAAGCCCTTCAGCTATTGCTTGCTAAGGAGGTTTATAGATTGGATAATATTGCTATACCTCAAAGGTTTTGACGTTTATTCTGTGTTTATAAATTTTTGTACCAAAAGATCCCATTGCTAGTAGGTCGTTCCACTTAGCCTATTACTCCTGAAGGACCTCTTTTTCATCAATTGGAAAATGAGCAAAGTCTCATGTCCTGCTCCCATTCAGAAAAAGCCCTTTTGGATAAGAACCTTTAAAGACTCGATTGTAGACCAAAATGGATATTCCCCTTTGAGAGCTTTAAATTTAAGGTAATCGTGGGAGGGTACTTCAGATGCTCAGCTCAGTGTGGCTGGCAGCCCACCTTCCCCTGGGCAGCTCAGAGACTACTCTCTAGCCTGGGAATAGTGGCAGAACTGGGTGTCTCTGGTAGGAAGAGTAAGCCTGACTGTTGGCATTTCTTTCCTGCTCAGCTGCTGCTTAGGCTGGAGAGGAGCCAGTTGCTCTTTTAGACCCTGCTGCTGCTCCCTGGACCTCCTCTTTGTAACAATGCCCTCTGCTCCATTCTCTCTGAAAGGGTGGGTAAGCTGGCAGGGTGATTTTGTTTAACTCCCAGTCAAGGTTAGGAGAAGCAGAAGAGGGTCTCCTGTTGCCTAGGGGGAAGCTTTCTTTTCTGGTACAGAAAGGGCATTTGGGTTCTTCCCTCCTCCCACCAGCCCAGAGAGTTCTTAAAAAAGGTGTTAACTGCCATCAGAGAAATAGGTTACTTAGTGCTTGCTCTGGGTCTCTATTTATGGTTGCAAGAAGAATGCAGCAGTTGTTACGGTGGTCTGGACACCAACAGTATTGAAAATTGACGGTTAAAACTAGTATCAGAATAGTTTTATCCTGTAAGCATTTTGGATCTTGTGCATGCTGTGGCCCACAGGCAGAATTGGTTTCATGCATTGAATTTCATTTGGAAAGCAGGACAGTTGCATTCCTTACACGTGGAAATGAAGTGTTATACCAGCACAGTTTGTATAGGACTGATGGCAGTAATGAAGGCAGCCCTGACCATGGATAATTGATGTATATGCACAAAAGGGGTCATAATCTGCTTGCCAGCATTCATCCTGAATCACAGTTATCTCTTTTTTGAAACAGTTGCACGACAATTTCCTTATCTGTTAGTCGCAGCTTGATCTGGGTCTTGAAGACCTTTCAGAATTGTCCTTTTTCACGCAATGCAAATGTAAAAGCAAATTTCAAGAATACATTGTGACCTGCTGTGCTGTATCACTTTATCAACCTGAAGAGCCTCAAGCACATGTTAAATAGGAATGTGCAGGGCTGGACGTGTAATCTGTACTTCCTTGCTGCCTTAAACTGTTAAAAACAACAGCAAAAAAAGAATACCATAAGAAAAGCTGGTCTCATCCTTTTACCTACTTTTTCACACTCAGATTGGAAAGTAACTCAATCAGGAAAGAATAAATGACAGCTCTGTGGTTGACTTGCCTAACCACATTTGACATTTTCCTGTGTAGTATCATGAAGTATGTTTCATTGACAGTTGCAGTGTTCTCTGAAACTCCTTTTTGGTGTTTATTGGTATTTTAAAATGGGAAAAAAATAGCAATAAATGCAGCACATAGTACTGTAATATTACTTAAGTGTTCATCTTGTAGTTGTATCAGACATTTTTGCTGTGTTGTGAAATTATTTACAGTAAGGAACATAAACATATATAACAATTTGGGAAGGAGGAGAAAGCTATTGGAGTATGCTTAAGTAATTAAAAATCTTTGTGAGAGATATTAGAAAGCTTAATTAAAATAATGTGAGGGTTTGTGGCTGAAATTCCTTACATTGTTCTAATTTATACTGAGTTAATGAAATGTAAGTTATTAAATGATCTAAGTGCTGCTGGGTAAATCAAGTTATTGAAAAGAGAATTTGAAAAGGTAGTTATTAGTTCTGCAAGGAAATATATTTTGTGCTTAGAGCACAGAAAAACAGCAAGCAAAACCTTGTTCAACTGGTGATCTTTTAACTTTTTCCACTAAATGTTTACTTGGATTTTATACCTGGAATAGGATTTGGACCAAGAATTGCCATACTGTTCTGTGACTAAAGTGTATTAACTCTGTGTTCTTAAACTTTGAAGACATGAAGCTGCACTACGGTGATCTCACAGACAGCACCTGCCTGGTGAAGATCATTAATGAAGTCAAACCCACTGAGATATACAACCTGGGAGCTCAGAGCCACGTCAAGGTGAGTAGCTTCTAGCACTGAGAATAATGAATATGTGTTGGCAGTGTCATACTGCTTTAATTATTTTAGACTGCAGCATTCATAGCTTTCTTAATAACTGCTAACTTTAGCAGGTAAACACTGCCTAAAATCCAGATAGTTGTTTGCTGCAGTGCTGAATTACCGTATGAGTCTTGCTAGTAAAAATATATTAACATGTCAGATTAAGTAAGGCTAAGTTATCATCAACAAAATCCACAGGTTTAAAAATCTTATTTTTTTACCATTTGAAACAACTTTTTCTGTGGAGTTTGCTGCTGACAAGTCCTAGTGGAGAAGTTTTCTAGTGTTGTTAGGTCGAATGGTTCTTAGAACCACATTACTCCGTTTGCATTAAAATCAATACATGTATCAGAGTGTATCACTTCTAGAAGGGCTTCACCTATACCAGTTTTCATTCAGGTGATATTCTTTGAAAGATTGACCAACAAATAGAGAAAACAACTTTGCTCCTACTAGTGGTATTATAAAAATTCTGGATTTTTAATTGACTAAAAGTTACAGAAACTGAAACAAAAGGACTTGTTGACAATGAGTCATGTGGCCCTGGCAAGACTGCTGCATCATAAGGAAAAAATGAGCAGTAATAGAGAGGGTAACTTTAATTTGTATTTTATGTATGTTAAGCTATATTGCTGTCTCATGGAAAAGCTTGTTTCCTTAACAGATGATCTCTACCTACTTGCAAAAAATCTTGTTCAAGCCTCAATTCATGACTATTAGCTGAAACTGATGGCCAGGCAGCAAATTCTTTTTCGAATAAATTTTGTAAGTCTTATCTCCTGTCCTTATTGTATGTGATGTGAAAGTATTCTTAAGTGGCAATTACCTGGTTTCTCCATGCTAAACATTAATCTGGTTTGGTTTATTAATTGAGGAGCAGGAGTAAAAGAACAAGGCTGCATGAGTCCAAGGGCAGCTTTGATCCAGATGGCAATTTAAGTGTGGCTTTGCAGAGTGAAACCTGAGCCAGCAAACCTTGCTGGGTATCTGCAGTCCACAGCTGAATGTTCCATCATTTCTTTTCTTGAACAAGTGCATTGGATAACAATCTAAAGGGAAAATACTTGTGTCCCTTAGGTGGTGTTAGCATGTTAATAATATTCTAGTCCCAACCTATCTCCGCGTGGCTGCTGCAGCTGCTAACAGCTCAAATCACAGTGCTTCAGTGGAAGGGCATGAAGGGGTGGTGGTGATGCTGGTATAGGTTCTTGCATGACATTGCCGTGAGGTCTGGGAAAGCATATTCCTCAAGTATATCAGTGCATGAACATTTTGAACCAGTGCAGGTCAGGCACTTATTCTTGGCTTTTGGAGCTCTTGTGCCTTAAGTGTATAATGAGCACAGTGAAGAGCCATCAAAACAGCTCTCTTAGAAGCTAACCTGAATGTTGCAGCCCAACAGTTAGGCAATGTTTATAGTCCTACTGGAAGTCTAGATGAGTTACTGCAGGGTGTGCTTATTGTGCTTCCTAGCAGCTCCAGTAATACTTCTATTCTTACAGTTGAGGAGAGAACGTAGACACCCCAAGTCTGTTGACTTGAGGTGATTGGGGAACTTGATAATATAGTATTTTAAGTTGGACTTAAAAGCAGTTCAACAATATGTTTTGAAGCAATTCCCAGTGTTAGAAGAGGGAATAGAACTTGATGATCTGTTAGGGGTAAATGTCTTCAGCAGATACCCGAACATCTCCTACCATTAAACTTTAGGTATGTAAGCTCACTGGTTTTGCCTTTCTGCATCATGTTTAGGAAAGGAGGGAAAAGAACTTCTAATCTTGGCTTGCTTCGCATTCTTGTGACTTTGAACCAGTGATGTGTTCAGTATTTTTTGGTGGTGTTTGTGTTGGCTTGTGTTTATGCAGAATAAAGTTTTCTATCACTCTCACTTCCAGTTAGTTTATGTGAGCTGTGCTGAAATGAAGGAAAATAAAATAATAGGAAGTTGGTCTGGTTTCCTGTAGAAAACCAATGAAGATGAAATTGGTTCTTGGAATGAACCCACAGTAGTCTGGGAAATACTGTCAGAGAAAACGTTTTTCTGAATCATAAATAGCGAGGGCTATGACTCATAAAGTAGGTCACTGAGAGGCTGATCTGATCTTGTACATGGGAGAAAGTGAGAGAAGACTTCAACTTGCTCCTTATTAAAAACAGTAAACTTAATAGAATGATATCATCAGTAGGAACAAATTATCCAGTGTGTGTTCCTGTCTGTTTTGGTGAGAAATGGGGATTAGCTCTTTGCACTGTAGCTTCTCTATTGGATGTTCAGAAAACAGTAGCACATTCACTTCAGAGTTACTAAGTAAACAGTTTAGCCTAATTTTCTCTCTCCAGCCTTTACATGTCCTGCTGCTTTGGCTTTTGGTGCTTTGGGAATCTAGTGTGCTAACTATGATTTGCCATTACTATGTATCAGAAGCATGCAGATTGCTTAGTCTAAATTGTTATATGTAATTCTGTACTCATATATTTCTATCTGTTGAATGTCTTGAAAAACAATTATCCAAATGTTAAGTAGGCTAAAATTGTATTAAAGCCTTGCACAGGATTTCAGGAGGTGCGTGCACACACACAGAGATGTGAACTTGTAGCTGTTTTTTTCTGAAGGAAGAGTGATCTCATTAGTATTTGACTGACCTGTAAGATTTTTTGAGTTCTGTTGAACTGGTGAAGCTGGTAAATATTTTTTTATACATTTCTGAAGCAAAAAGGCAGTGCAATCTTAGTAAAAGATGGCTTGCTTTCAGCACTTGAAACTTATTGCACTTAGCAGTTAAACATAATAGGACTGAAGAAATAGCTCCAGTTTTATGGTTATTTCTGTCCTAGCAGTCATGTAAGTATCCTAGTGAATTTGGGTGTAGTACAGATAGCACCAATTGCTTAGTTTACTTCTTTAAATCTTATTGTGTAGTAGAAAGTTATTTTGCCTACTTACTGCTGGCATTTGTTGGCAGAAATTTTATAGCAACTGTATTGTGTGAGTTATTCTTTAGTTTAGGGGATATTATTCTATTTAGTTTTAATTCTTGAAGACACATGGGTGCTTAGAATCTCATGGGAATGAAGTTTAAGAAGCAAAGCCAACCTGAAAGGTGAAAGGTAAAAATCAAGGGTCTCTTTTCATAAGGATTCCTTTACGCTTGTCTACTGAATTCAGCTTTATCTTCTCTATTTCACCTTCTGTACTTCTGTGCTCTCCCAAGAGAAGGCCCTCAGTCTTGGAGGCCTTTAGGCTTCTCTTTCCTAATCCTGGCAAAATTAAAGAACATACTAATTTCTGATTATTTTGTGATTTTATCTGCATCAAATACTGATCCCTAATTGCTGTGAACCAAAGATGTTATGAACTACTACTTGGTTTCAACACTGTACCTGTTAATGTGACTATGTCTGTTTTCACACTGCATGGAGAGTGAAGTGGCAGCATGGAAGATGAATAAATAAAAGAAATAGCAACAACAACTTCAGAGCCCATGGACTAAAATTCTACCTTATTTAAAAACCTTGGCTCACCTGTGGCTTTGCAGCATTCTGAAGTTACAGATTGCATGCTGGGCAGTAGGAAAGTGGGATTGCTGCAGTGAGAAGAAAGTTGAAGTGCGCAAGCAAGAGTTGTCATATGAATTTATGAGGATCACAGAATGGTTGAAGGTTGGAAGAGACCTCAGGAGACTGTGTAGTCACAGCTCCTTATACAAAGAAGAGGCAGGTAGAGCAGGTTGCGAAGTACCTTGTCTATTTAAGTTTTAAGTAGGATAGAGACTCTATAGCCTCCCTGAACAACCTATTCCTTCATCTTTGGAGTTCCATCACCCTCACAGTAAAAAAAAAAAACAAAAAAAAAAAAACAAAAAAAAAAAAAAACAAAAACAAAAAACACAAGGCCCAACAGCACAAAGTTTTTCATATTTTTCAATGGCATTTCCTGTATTTCACTTTCTGCCCTTTGTCTCACCTCCTGTCACTGGTTATCACTGAAAAGAGTCTGTCTGTGTCATCTTGATTCTTCCCACCACCCGGTATTTTTATACATATCAATCAGAGCCCCCTCTGAACCTTCTCCAGGCAGAGAAACCTGGCTCTAAACCTCTCTTCACATGACAGATGCTCAAATCCTTCAGCCCATTGTGGGTCTGTTATGTCTGTACATAATTCTGTCAGCCTAGGATTCACAGTACTGTCACAACTCAGCACTTTAGAGGCAAAAGATCACCTCCTTGCCCTTCTGGTTACACTTAGTGCAGCTGAAGACGCTGTTTGCCTTTGCTAGGTTGTGGCCAACTTGGTGTCGTCTGTGAACCCCATGCCCTTTTCTGCAAGCTCATAATCACTGCAGCTAAGGCTGCCCTCACTATAAAAGTTGGATGTACATAGCATTTCACGTTGTGAGCTGTTTAGTCACTTGTGTTAGGAGGTTATCAATGCATTCCAGAAACCTCTTGGATTGTGTGTACTCTGCTGAATTGTCCCTACAGCAGCTAGCAGGATGGTGTAAGTCCCTCATGACAACTAGGATCAGTGAATACGAGGGAGTTTTTCCCATTATTTGAAAAAAGCCTTTACTTCTTCATCATGTTGCAAAGCCTGTTTGCTTCCCTGGACTCCTCCTGGTCTGAAGAGTGCGAATGCTGTGGGAAACAGGTGGTCTTATTCATTTCCCTGTATGTTCTTTTACGAGATGCTTCTTCCTGCAGTTGTAAGTATGGCTCTGAACAATTGTAGGGGGTGGGAAGTGGTGCTGGGCAACTGAAAGGTGAGGAAGGCAGTGTCTGGGACATGGCATGGAATCTGGCATCCTTCTGATTAGGACATAAGTCAGATAATAAAAAATATCTATTGCTGACTTTTTCCTGCAGTCTCCTTTCCTCATTCCCTTTCTACCCATGCAGTTAGTATAGTTAAAAATCATCTATGAGAAAGAATGCTTAGGAGAGAACAGAGTCACTCTGAGGCAGTCTCATGTGAAGAAGGTCTGCATGTATCCAGTGAATACTTATCTATGAAGAAAGTAAAGGCACAAGCCTAAAATACCACAGAACGAAGCCAGAACTGAGAACAGAAGTCCTCTGGTTATTGAGTTCTGGAATCCTTTCAAGGTCTGTCCTTCTGCCATTCAATAGCCAGAGTGGGCAATGTGCCTTCCATACAGATCAGCATTCTATTAGGATCCTTACTTATGCAACCCCTTTAGTTTGGTTTGGCTTAGCCCTAATCATTTCAGTAACACTGAAGTAAAATTGCTTCTATTGATTGCTGCCATTGTCTGCTTGGTTGATTAGTTCTGAACATAGTTCCTTGTGTTGGAGATTGCGATTCCCCCCGCTCCCAACCCTTCTCCTCCCCCAGATACTGCTGTTTTAAAATGCCTGCGTTTTTTCTTTTGGAGAATCATAAGACAAGAGCCTGGGAAGAAAATGCTCCATCAGGAGTCCATCTGGCCCAATGCTCTCTACAGAGGCACCACATATGTGTCTAAAAGAGAGTAGATGAGGAGTGCAGGTCTATTTGTGTCAGGGTCCAGGGGTGCTCCCAGGCCTCGATGCCTGGGACTGGCCTCCCTTTGGGAACTGCACTGCAGATATCCCCTCAGGCCTACATCAGAGCTTGTCATGGCGAACTAGATGGAGGACATAACATAGCTGTTCAGTTCCATTCCGTTCCATTCCATTCCATTCCATTCCATTCCATTCCATTCCATTCCATTCCATTCTATTCCATTCCATTCCATTCTATTCCATTCCATTCCCTGCACTCAGGATGAGTTGTACAATGCTGTGGCAGTTATTTACGTGAAATGACAAGGGATTTTCTGGACCAGAAACACTTTCAAAGACATAGGTCAGACACAAATCAGGTTACAGGTGGAAAGAGTATTTTCTTTATTTTTAAACAAATTTGTTTTATTTACCTTAGTTGAGTTAATTTTAGTCTAGTTTAGCTTCTTTTCTATTTCCTTTTCCCAAATCTGTCAGAGGTGATGCTCAGAAGCCTTAACCCGATGCCCATGCATAGCCAGCAGCAGGCGGACGCATCCTTCAGTTTAGGTGGACAAAAGCCTCCCTTGCAGGCTGAGAGAGAAAAGGCAGGGCAGGAGCGGTGGCGTGGTGGGGCGGCATTTAGGCAAAACAAGCCTTACAAACGTTAATTTTATGATGTTAGTGAATTTTGTTGTTCTGCTTTATAGAACCTTTTATTATCTCAAGATAATATCTAATTACCTCCAATTTTGCACATAGGGTAGTTCATTTTATTAGGCCATCAATGAGTTTCCAAACTGGATTTGTGTTCTAAATGACTATTAGTATAGAACCTGCTGCCACAGCATGCATCTGATTAGTGTATGATCCCTGTAGGGGCCTGTGGTACTGTGTTCTATGGCGTGCTTATATACCTGTTCATTTCCCTTCATCTTTTTACTGGTGGTGGCAGCTTGCAACATCAGCCTTATGAGCATAATATCACTAAAAAAATTCTATGCAAACTAGTGAATTCTGTATTTGCACAGTGCTTCACATGATGGGGTTTTGGTCCTTAGCCAGTGCAATTAGGTGCTCTGCCTTAATCACAAAAGAATAAAAATTAGATGGTCTATTTTCTGTCCTGCAGAATGCTTTACTGCTGTTGCTTGTGCTGGTATCATCCAGGCTATAATAGTGAAAGGTGCTGAAAAGTCTTAGTCTATGTAGCTCAGCAACTCCCTTTAACTTCAGACTGTTGGAGTTGCTTGTGTGCTTTCCTGGGGTTTGTTCTGGATGCTGTGTCCTTTGGGGGTGTAGTGCATCAAAGGGCAGAATATGCCTCTTGAGTGTTTCCTTCAAATTTTTGTACGTGGTGTTCTGCTGTGTGTATTTTAAACACTTTCAGTAATATAGTTTCTTTTAAGCAATCAAGTTTAAGGAGGTTTTGCACTTCAAGTATGCAGGGCAATTTTTTAAATATAATCCTTGCAGTACCTGTTCAGAGATTTTGTGTGTGTCCTAGGAAGAAAGGTAATTCCAGTAATGGCTTGCAATCGGAACTTGTATGTCTCTTCTCACTAAATGCTTATGGCAACTTTACACAATCTTTGTAAATGCAGCTTGTATTGTCAGGCTAAATAGATTTAAAACCAATTGTTCCTAAGGAATGTGAAACTTTTAATTTTATTAGACAGATTAGCTTTATTAGTTAAATTTATGTATTGTGGCTGCAAATGATATGAATATATAAAAAGAACAATGGAATAACACACTCAGTGATACTACTATGTATTAGCAAATACAAGCATTAGAAAATTGCTCCCCAAACCAAGTACTATTTATGTCAAAGCCAACAAGAAAATTAAGGCATTATGTTTATGATTATCTTTTAATACCACAGAAGACATCACATGACTTCTGCTACAGGCTGACATTGCGTCTATGTCCTCTTATTCCACATTTCTCATTTTCTCCTTACCTGTCCCCTCACTCAAGAACCTCACTCCTTTTCTTGCTCTTGATGTAGGGTATCCCCCCCCAGGAAAAACACACACAACTTCACATGCTTTTTGGATCACAGTGACCTTACTTATAGTTTGTGTGAATAACTTGCAAAGTTTTTGCCTTTTTTTTTTTTAATCTTTCCTTTTGTTATTTTTTTTGTATGGATCATTTCCAGGGTACATACTGAAGCGCATTTCCACCAGTGTGTTACTTAAGTGCATTACGAAGGCAATCATGTAAAAAAAAAAAAAATGAAAGCATTTGAGTACTTAATCAGGGATGTGAAAAGGACTGAACTAAGCCCTGAAACAGGCCTATTTCATATCGTTTGGTAATTGGGAAGCAGAATGTAGGCTGTCATGAATCTGTAACTGAAGATTATAGATTCCTTTAGATCTTTTTGGCAGCTTTGGTGGGTGTCTCTTGCATGAAGTTTTACAAATGCAACTTAGGGTCCTTTTTTAGCTGTGGTTCCTGTGTTGTGCAGTTGCATACAAAGCAGGCTGATCACTGTGATAAATGAGGTGGTGTTTATCTTTGTAACACTGATGATGGATAAAGTACCACCTCCTTCATCTCATGCTTTGTGTGTGGTTTCTGCTTTATGGCTCAGTAATTTGACTTCCTAAGTGACTTCTGAATTTTAAGTCTGATGCAATGTAGGGAAGGCAAGCAGCTGGCGAATCCATGTTCAGTCAATGCCATGGCCCCCAGATGGGTCTGGATAGCTGTTGAAATCAAGCCCTTGATGAGCTCTTTTACTGCATAATTACATTACAAATATTGAAACAGTTGCTTTAAAGCAGACATTAGAACTGGCCTCTTGTTTGAGGTTATGAATGGAAGAGGGTTGTTAAATTGGACTCCCTCTTAGAGAAGAGTGGTTTATTCTCTAATTATGGTTTTATTGTGAATAACCAAATCTCTAATGTAGTTGTAGCTATTTTGAAGTGCAAAAGTAAATGTTGAAGTGATTTCTACATCTAGGCGGGAGTGAGGAGGAGGGGTCAAAAACTTCCCTGGTAGTTTTCTGCCAACAGCTGCTGCAGGGGAAGAGAAAGCTGGGGAGAAAGGGATGGCAGAACCAGTTGCAGCATTAACAGTGTCGTATTTCTAATGTCAAATAGATGGCAGCAGAGCGTTATACACAATGAAGCAGCTCCATCCTGAAGTAGGAATGAGGAGGGAATGACACTTCAAGCTGACTTGTATCAACTGCAGCCTTGAACAACTTGTTAGGCATAAAATAGGAAAGAAAGGTACTATTGATAATGCGGGCGCATAGAGGATGAAGAGGGGTATGAGATACTATAAAGTACTGAATTTCTGGAATAGTCCCAGGTGGCAAAACTTAATCTTTTAAGGTATGTCATCCACTCATGCAACATGATTGAAATCAGCTAACATAATATGCATGTCAAAATAAAGAGACAGAAGGAAAAAGAAAGTATTCACAAGTTGCAACTGAAAGTGATATACAGCTGCCTTGGGGTACTGTAGGAGTTGGCCAGAATGCCTATTTCTTAGTTAAGCCAGTTAGAGAAAGGAAATGTCAGTCCTCAGTCAGGCAAGCATTCTTTAGTAAAGTTTGCTCAAATGTCAGTGTTTTTAAAAAAAGAGCTGCAGTCTGTTCTGCTCTGATCCTGAAAATAAGATTTGCTAATAAAATGAGTCAAACCGCAGATCTGTCTCTAGAAGTGTTTGATTAATAAAAGTAGTACGGTGTTTGACTTGGTATTATTAAGTAGAAAATTAATGGCTGCAAAATAGCTGCAGTCATCTAGGTATTAACATATATTGTTGTATGGTCATCTGCATCTAAAATTTTGTATTTGGATGATCCCAAAATAAAAGGTGGAATTAAGGCTTTGATGTCAATGATTGCTCAGGACCTGGGATTTAAAGATATCATAGTAGGAGGATAGAGAAGAAGTTGAGAAATTATTATCCTAGTGTGACTAGAGTAGTCTAGAAATTATGTCAAGTCTGGAAATGTCAATGTGGAATGCTATCTTAAAGTTTCAAACCATTTTATTTCTGTTACAGCTCTGAGGGCAGCCATCTGCCTGAGCATTAGCTTTACAGTTTACATTTCTGATCGACTTGATTTGGGTTTTACTTTCCATAAACAAATCCTTTTTAACCCAGTTGCCTGAAAGAATTGTTACAATAACTTGGTGATACCTGGCAGGTTTCTATTTTGCTCATACAATGTTTTATTTTCAGAAATTTGATATTTTGGTGATCCATTCACCCCCTTCAGCATGCTATTTGAAAACCAAACTAGCTTGTAATTTATTTCTTACAGATTTAAAGAAAAGCATATTTGATTCATTTGAAGTGTTGTAGTTCATGCTAGCTGCTACAGTTTACTGAGAATAGGGGGTAATGCAGCACTGCAGAAATGTAGGTGATTTTCAATATCGCTCATCATATACTATAGAAAGTGCTAACATAATAACTAACTTCTAGAGCTTTCTCATTATGGTGAAATTACTATTCGTGCAGCTGTATGAGTGGGTCTGCATACATTTTGGTTTGTTTTTTTTTAATATTTTATTGGTGTTTAATGTCTTGAAAGTGACAATTTAAAGGAAAATGTTGAAGTAACAGTTATATGCAATATCTGCTATTCAAACACTGGTGAAGCACCGTTATTAAATAGAAGAAATATATGTGCTTTGTTGGATGAGTAATAATATGAAACCATCTTAATCCATTTTTTCTCTTGCTAAGTATGAAATTAATTTGGTATACCGTGTTTTAAAATTTTTATTGTGCTTCTGAACACCCTTCAATGGAGCCCTATTAAACTCTTGGAAGAAACAATGTGGTTGTGCTTTATATTTTTAGAAATAATTTATTAAATTGCTGTTCTAAACACTAGAAATGTAATCTCTGAAAAAATCTGAATAAGCAGTTATACATGCATTGCATTGATTATTCAGATAAATTAGATTGGCAGAACAAACTTCTTAAAATAAGCAGTTTCAAAACTCTTTGTAATTCTTCTTGGGGCTAAGTGCTACAGACTCCTATTTAAGCCAAACCTCAGTGAAATAAGTGTTTGTGAGGGGGTTAGTGGGGAGGGAGGGTTGTTGTTGTCTCTTGCCTCTTTTCCGTTGAGGTAAGGATATTAGCTTGAATGACATCATTTAATTTTCTCAATTTTGAAATGGTGTATTTGCATAACAAAGCAGTATTTCTTTTTTTCCTTTAGGTTCATTAGGACTGTTGGGGTTTATATGTGCGTGCATGTTTCTGGTCTTCTTGCTGAGTAACACTACTTTTGTTCTTTGGTCTGTGTGAGTTTGGCTTTGTGGTTTTGCAGCTTTAAAAATGTATGTGTATCCTCTCGACTTCCTTCATCTCTGGAAGAAATGCACTGTGCGTCTTAAAGCTACTTGGTATGTTTTATAGGCATGCGAAACAAGAGAAAAAATATTTTCTGCTGTATTTTGCTTATTTTCTTAGAGTGTAAAACAGCTTAGAAATAACTTAAAGCACACAAAACATTTCTGTCTAAAAACTGCTGCAGTGAGACATGAACGTTTAGGCTCACAGAACCTATGATTTAGAAAGTCTGTGTGTTCAGGAGTGACAAAGCACATTTATGAAAGCAGGGATTCATTCCACTGTTACCATAGTCTGTGGTCACAAATTTCTATTTTTCCTTGAACTTTTTAGAAACTGAAGGTGAAACAATTTGAGTTCCAGCTACTTCATTAGAGTTAATAAATTTTGTGGGTGTTGGGAATAGGCACAGTTGTTCAATTTAGCCATGCTGAAAAGTATATCGGGGAAAAAAAGTTGCAATTCTCTTATGCTTAAGCTCACTTGTTCTGTTTTCTGTTTATAGCAATGATCTTGAGGGAAACTGTATAGCATATTGTATCTTGATCATCTCATTCACAGAAGGCACTCAGTTGTTTACTTTGTAGACAGTCTGCATCTGTTATTTATTGATAATCCATCCAAATTAGGAATCATATTGGTTTAAATAGTATTGGTGCAGTTTAATCATATTTTGATGCTGTTGTGTTGTATTTTAGCAGGCAGAAAAGATATTCAGGAAATTTCTCAGTTCTCTTCAGAGATAATTAAGAGCTTTAACTCAGCAACAACTGAGCATTTTACTTGCTTCTTTGAAACACTTGGGTCTGAAGTGTGAGGACATCTTTATCAGTGTTTGTGCCCTAACATGCAACTTGTTTTGTAGAGAAGTTGGGTATGTTTTCATAAAAGCAGATTGTTTGGAAATGCTTTCTTTTTTTCCTTTCTTTTTTTTTTTTTTTTTTTTTTTTTTTTAAATTAAGTACTGTCTGCCATGGCATGAGGAACTCAATTTCTGTTAGTTTTTACCAGTCTGACTTTTTTGAAGTGGAGCTATATTGAGCACCTTTGGCAATACACTGAGATTCCAGAAGTGTAGTTGCAGCAACAGGAGGAGCAAACTGGTGGTTTATCTTCCTACACAGCTATCCATATGAGCTTTCCATTACTTTACTTTTTCATTAAGTGTTTACTGAATATACTGGCTTGCGTAATTGCATTGTGAATGCCTAAACTGCATTTTTCCTGTAACTATGTGATGCTGAGAAATCGCATTTTAATTTTAGCCAGACGTTCTTGCATAATGTTACTTCATGGTGATGCAATTTCACTGGCATAGCATCAGAACAAAGGATACAGCATCAAACAAAGATGCAAAAACAAATTAAAGGATGCTAGAAGTTTGAAGTAGTGCTTTAAAGATTTTAATATGCATAATACTCTTGATTTTTTTTTTTAAAGCTATGTGTGTGTAACATGCTGTGAATTCTGTGGAGCTTTTCTAATCTTATGTTGGTATATTATTTTTCCTTTGACTTGTCTCTAGAACTCCAGTGTGGCAAAGAACATCCTCCAGAAATGATGTATTTTAATTACAAGGCGTACACAACCTATGTATTTAGTTAGCTGGGCAGTAAAATTTAATTGCAGAGCTCTAAAAAATACTCCTGAAAACATTGTGTACATTCAGCACACCTGAGTCTATGGAGCTAGTAAAAGATGCAGTTAGTTTACTAAAACCACGTTATCTAAAATACCAGTTCCACTGAAAAAATAAACTAAAAAAATGTGTTGAGTAGAGGATAAGATGCTAATTATATATATACTGATCTATTTATACTGTAATCTTTTTCATGTATCAACTTTAATTATATTAGCAGACCTTGCGAGTTTTATCTGAAATAATATCGTGTATAATTCTTCCTGTAGATTTCAAATGTTACAACTTTATTGAAATGGTATGGTATGTAAATAACTGATAAATGAAAATTCTTTTCAAACAAGAAATTCTATAAAACTTCTCAGGGTTTTTGTTTTATTTAGTTTTTCACGTACTAGATTTTCCTGAAGTTGGTAGCAATAATTTTAATGATAGAAAATTATTGATTTGGCAGGAGGCTTGATCCAAAGGCAACTCAAGTCACTGGAAGGGATTCGCTACAGTGCTTGGGAGTATTGCATGCTTGCAGATTTTTGTTACTGTTCTGTGTCTAATACTTCAGGTTTTTTTCAGGTGTCAGTATTTTTCTAGGTGTTGTGCATTTTTTTGACAGATCACATTTAGATGTATGAGTATCATTACTGAATGTTGCAGATTCCAGTGTGTAATTGCATTTTATAGTGTTACTATACTCACCACGGCATTATTTTTGTAAAAGAGCTTACAGTGATGAAATATATGCCTTAGAAAGTTGAACCGTAAACACTGGATGCTAATTCCGATTTAAAAAAATGTCATACAAGTCAGTTGAAGACCAAACCTTTGGGTAGGTTTTGGAGAATTGCGTACTGTTAACGTTGTTTAAATTGTGTAAGTAGTTTATTACTTGTAATTCGTTGCCTTTCATTTGTGGTTAAGGTACTGAACTAGAATTCCTCTATAAATATTAGTGTAGGGTATTCTTTATTTATACTAAATAAATCAAAGCAAATGACTTGAACTTTCTCTCCAGTGCTTCAACTTAAAATAAATAATTGGAAATCTGATGATTAGCATCGAGTCATATTGAAGTCAGAATTTTACAATAATGACATGCAACTGATCAATAGCAGTAATTTATGATATTGTCCGTGTAGATATAGTAATCTAAGAACAGTAATATTGCTGCAATATAATGGTTAAAAAATATGTGTAACGCGATCTAACATGAAAACCTGTTCTATTCACAGGGCAATTTTTCCATTGGTTCTGTGGTTTCCTTAATAATGCTGAAATATTTTTAATCCAAGAAAGGTTTGCTTTAAAACAAAACAGAAGAGTAGGGAGAAAGGAAAGCAGAAGAACATTTAATATAGCAAGACCCATGGATAAGACAGAACTGTCTGTAATATATTATCCTCTCTGTCAGCAAGTATAGATTAAAGTTGACTTTACTTCTGTAAGCAAATGTTAACATTTTTATAGGAGGGGTATCCTTCTTAATGACATGTTATATATGCATATTTACTGTTAGATTTTACCATGTTCACAAACTTCACTGTTAACAAAGTGAAACATGTGGCTTACTAGTGCCATGGAGTGTAAATAATTTGGAGATTTAAAGGTCATAAGAACAATATATTGAAAACATAATTGTGTTTCAAGGCAAGGAAGCAGTTGAACCTTAATTAAATGTAGCTTATATTTTAATTTATGATTTGGTTTATTTTTTTTTAAGTAGGCAGGCACTTTGAGTTTTATGGGGTGTGGAAAAATGAACGTTTTGTCTTTAATATTCATGGAGGAACTTTTTCCGTAATATAATTGTTATTTAATATATGTTAAGAATAGAACTTCACAAATAGCTTTTAAACTTTTTGGAGTGGCTTTCATGTACTATGCCTACAAGTTTGAAAAGAACATCTCAAGGTGCACATGAATGTGTGGAAACTTGGCTTTCACTGGACCTTTGCTTAGGTGCCATTCAGTTCATTTGTGTGTCAATCTCTATCTGCTGTACTGTATGCTGCAGGACCTCCAGCATGGAGGCTACTTCTTCATGCACCTTCTAAGCCCTAAATGGGCTCTGCTGTTTTAGCATCACTTCTGGGTGGCACTGTCATGCTGTAATATTAAAACATAATTTAAATGAAGCAGTAGAATGGAAATATATCTTTGATTCCCTTCCACCGAAGCAGTTAGACACCTTACTTCAGACTAAGCCTTGTAATGTATTTTTTCTTGGCTTCGATTGAAATGCTATTTGCCTAGCACCACTGATGGTTGTGGTGGATTCTCTGTCTTCATGAATTAATGCTAATTTTTGGCTTTCTTTAGCTCTCAGCCTACATAAAGCAATTTGTACAACCTGATTATATTTGCATAAAATGAGAACCTGTATACTTGCTAAATTGAATCTGCTCATTTAAGATATCATTTCTGTCAATATGTTACAAAATTATAGTTAAAAATGCTATAAATGTGGGTGGATGCATTTTAAAGATTCAAGTACAGGTGTGGTTATTTGTAAGCATAATCTATTAATAAGGGCAGACTTATGTGTCTATGTTGCTTGGGTTTTTTTTCTAACAGTCTATGGTAGCCTGTCCACATTTTTTTTTCTTTATTGAAGTTGTTATTAGTACATGTATTACTGGTTTTGCTCATTCTGTCACATAACATTTAGAACTACTTAAAAAAAAAATGTTTTAGAAATAATTATTGAAAATGAGAGGGTAATAGAGTCATACTTATTTTTGTCAATTACTGTGATATGAAAGATCTTCATAAAATGGTAGTTCTGTCTAATTACTGTCTTTCTGTTAACATGGAAACATATTGTAGTTATTTTTAAAAAGCTATATTCAAAGTAAGAAATTGCTTGTCTGACAAGCAATGAAATCTTGAGGCTACACTATCTGTACTGTTGTTTTTGACTATTAATCAGAGGTATTTTATCTCCTAACTGTTATGTCCTTTCTTTTCCCTGATTTGTTTCACTGTAGCAGTATGTGGGAAACAGTAATACAGAAGACACATGAAATTATTAAGAGATAGGATAACAGAAGAGTCTTCTGTTAACTTTTTATGAGATTGTTATTCTTAGATATCACATTTTATGCATGTTGAGCTGCACTGTTATAAGTTAGTTACATTGTGTCCACAGATTAATTACTTGGAATGCCATCAAAGCTGTTTTCCATATATTAATAATGCTAAAGATTTCAAGTATTTGTCACATCGTGTGCTAAATGTAATGATAATAGTACAAGTATAGTAGACTGGGTGTTTCATTACTTATTAAAACATACCAATCAAAGCACAAACTGAGACTTAATAATCTCTTTTTTTTTCTCCTTTTCCTTCACTTTTTGATTAAAACTTTTTTTTTCTTTTTTTAATGACTGGTAAGCATGGGGCATATGTGAAAATGTTGCACTTTGGAACTGGTTTAAAAGGCTATGACTAGAACCATCTGTTCCCATCTCCTAATCTTCAAGCTGCTCTTGAAAAATAGGCCAAACCTTATCCCAGGGGGGCTAGTAAATACAACTATCTACAATAATAATAAGATGTAAAAATACAAAATATACAGATACTGAAAGCTCAGTGATCTGTAGCAGCCTACTCTTGCTTCTGGATAGTTTTGCAGGCTTGACTTCCTTAGTAGGAAGAATATAGGATACGCATGGGAGGGAAGCCACCTATTTGTCTGCCTGTTAAACTGTATGACACTGGTTTGACGAAGTTTGGAAAAGAATGTTGTCATCTGCCACATGCACGTGTTTCCACTTTGGTGGAGAAACTGATATTCCACGCATTCCCTATTCTCAGACAAAGTCAGAAAAATGTTCCATTATGTCACATTCAGGATTAAAAGCTGAGTGTCCAAGCATCACCTTCTTAAAAAATAATAATAAAAAAAAAAATGCCATGCAAGCATCGAAACAAATCTCAGTGTAGGGATGATGCTTTTTGAGGGGTGGTTTCATGAACAAAACCCCCATCAACATCCTGCTATACGTTTTCCTTGATACAGCTGATCACTGAATAATTCTTTTGCTGACAAGCTGACTTTAAAGGCAAATGGACTCTTTGGAGCTGTTGTCTTCTGTCAGTCTTTTTGAATCTAAAGCTCTGTTTTACTGAGATATATGTGTGTATGTATATGTGTTTGTGTGTGTGTAATTTCCACAGCTTAGATTTCTGTCTTTGCCATTTAACATCCATCTGAATTAGTTGTAGGGGCCAGTGGATAATCCAGCTGGAAACACTAGCCCATAGAAAAGCAAAGCAATAAATCTAAATCTACCCTCTTTTAGTATAAAACCATTCCCTCTTGTCCTATCACTACATGTCCTCATATAAAGTACCTCTCCATGTTTCTTGTAGGGCCCCCTTTAGATACTGGAAGGCTGCTATAAGGTCTCCCTTGTTTTCTCCATTATGAACAAGCCCAATTCTCTCAGCCTGTCTTCATAGGAGAGGTACTCCAGTCCTTGTTCATCTTTGTGTCTTCCTCAAGACTCACTCAAGCAGGTCCACATCCCTCTTGTGTTGGGGGCCCCAGGGCTGAATGCAGCAGCGCAGTTGAGGTCTCACTAGAGCAGAGTAGAGAGTGAGGATCACCTCCCTCAACTGGCTGCCCACACTCCCTTTGATGCAACCCAGCATACAGTTGGCTTTCTGGGCTGCAAACACACACTGCTGGATCATGTTGAGCTTACTGTCAGCCAGCATCCCCAAGTTCTTCTCCTCAGGGCTCTTCTCAATCCATTCTCCACCCAGTCTGTAGCTGTGCCTGGGACTGCCCCAACCCACATGCAGGACCTTGCACTTGGCCTTGTTGAACTAAATAATGTTTGTGCTTGCTCACCTGTTTGGAAGATCCCAAGCATGCAGAAACTTTTGTGGTACACAACTTCTGTTGTTACCTGTGTAAACTGTTGTTTCAGTCCCTTCTATAGTTTGTAGCACAGCCTGTTTACTGTAATACTACTACTACTATGATTTTGGATTTATATTTAAAACGAACCAAAACAGAAGCAACAACTTCCTGTGGAATGATACAAGAATAATATTTTCTCCTGCCTTTTTTTTTTTTTTTGTGTGGTTTTTTTTTTTTTTTTTGGTTGGTTGGCTGTTTGTTTTTTTGCATGTGTTTTATTTTGTGGGGTTTTTGGTGGGGTTCAGGGGGGATGGGAGGTATTGTTTTGCTGTTTGTTTTTTTTTTTTAATAAGAAGCTACATGTAAAGTTATATGTTCTTATTTTGGGGTGTTTTGTCTTCAAATAATTTGAATTTGAAGTTTGTAAGTGGGAAGGTCTACTGCAAAATTCCTGGTTAAATACCACTGGACTTATAGTAATTTTGTCCCATAACTCAGAGTTCTTCGTTCTCTACCTATGAGAAGATTTGTAAAATCTTTAATGAAAACTATTTGAAAAAATTTTTAAAGTATGTCTCTCAGAAAGCTGAAAACAATTGAGTTTAAATTGTTTGCTTGCCCTCAGGCTGTTTTACCACCAACAGCTAGCATCTACTTCACCTGTGATGACTTCAATCATTACTGAGCAGCTGACAGCAGATGCGACCTACCTTTCTACCTGTTCACCCCAAACCAGGAGTGCCTTCATAGAATCATAGAATAGTTAGGGTTGGAAAGAACATTAAGATCATCTAGTTCCAACCCCCCTGCTATGTGCAGGGACACTTCCCACTAAACCATATCACCCAAGACTATGTCCAACCCAGCCTTGAACACCGCCAGCGATGGAGCATTCACAACTTCTCTGGGCAACCCATTCCAGTGCCTCACCACCCTTGCATAATAAACTTTAAAACCAGAACCTCCTCTCTTCTAATCTGTACAGCTAACTTTTTTCAGAGCCCTTCTCTACAGACCAGTACTTTTAAGCCATGTTCCAGCACATCTGTACCTAACTCATTTAAGATGAGCTTCTAAAGGGTAGAGTATCCATGTGCTTCTAAAGAAATGGCTTTATTGCACAATGATGAGCAGCAGAATTTAACAGCATCAACAAGGTAGGATGGTATGTTGGATGTTCCTTTAGACTCTGCTGCTAATATAGATATGAAGTTAGTTCCACATAGCAAGGACTGTAGCTCCTCTGTGTTACTGCATTTCTAATAAGATCATCGTTGTGGCATTTCTAATAAGGTCTGTCGTTGTGTGCATTTTGTAAGGACCTTTCACCTTGTACGTGAAGTTTAGAAAGCAATAACTTCCATTTATGGTTTCCTACTTCAAAGCATGAGCTACAATGTAGAGATTCAGCTGCGTTGGTCTCAGAAGCGCATATGCTTCCCTGCCAGAATGTATGTGTTACAGCCATTTAGTTGTAATAAGTATTGCATGGGTTACTTTATAAAGTATACTTGCATATTCTAATGACTGAGTTGTTTATAAAGCTGTTCTGGAAAAATAAATCCTTTAGGATTTTTCAAGTGTGTTCTGTGGGAATAATTCAGTCTTTGCAATGTGATAACTGTTTTTACTGTGTCAGGCACTATTATTAGCATACTCCAGTCATGATGTGGCTGTTCCCCAAGCTCATGGGGATTGCTGATTTTTTGGGTTTGTTTTTCAAAAAGTAATTGGATTTTTTTAATTGTACCAATCACTATGTTGTCTTTTTCTGTTTTTTTTTTCTCCTCCTACTGTCCTGCCCCCCTTCAGACAATAGTGTATATCTCCATTTACATTGCAGGTGCATATAGCACTAGGTATATCTGATTAGATTGGTGCTGCTTTTGGTGGCTTTCTGATCATAGCCAGAGTCTGATCCTTAGACAGGAGTGTCAGCAGGAGAACTGGTATACGTCTCTTTCATAGAAAACAAAGCACTAGTTGTTTTATTAGGTGGTGACATTGTTTTGTTTAGTGTATCGATATCAATTTTCTAATTCAAGCAGTCAAGATGATAGTAGTTTTTCTCAGAAACATAGGCATAAAAATTATTTCAACTGTAAATATCTCTTATGTAGAGTAAGCATGAGCTTGTTTAATTCTTTTCTGTATTGAGGGCTGTTATTTCCATTACACCTTCAAGTAAAGTGCTACTGTACTGCTTGGAAAGAGTTACTGACTCATGTTTTAATTATTGGCTATTTATGAATAATACATATAAACCCCACAACTTACACCACCGCATTTTATAAGTGGTAATAGAAAAATTTTGAAACAAAATCATAATTTTAATATAACTTTATTTAAAAAAAATAATACATATTAAAGTGTTTCTACATATTAGGTGTAAAAGTACGGTATTCTGGGCCTTCTGTGCCCCTGTTGACTTCCTATGGTTAAATAACAGTAGATATATTAGATGCCCTAGGTAATTTCATCAGTATGCATTAAAAGTAGATAGTGAGTCCTAAACATTTCTTGGTCTTCTGTACAATAAAACAGGAAACAATTTGGCTGGCGACATAGAGGTGGAATGCGGTACGAAAATGAAATAAGATAAAACTCCCTGTGGAGAAGTAGTCTGCATGTTACACCCTGAAGGGATAAATGCTGATACTGTGCACGAAAGGCTTCTTTAGAGAGTCTTGGAATTTCTAAATATTTATTATGGCAGTATGTAATGGCTGTATTACATAATGTGTTGCTGTTTCCTGCTTTCTATATCCTGAAAATTCTTGATAATTCAAACTTAAGCTTAAATACTTCTTGTAGTTTCATTATAGTTCTGCAGATAGGAGCCTTGGAGCAATCAACACTAGTGAAAAAATATTTAGGAGCAAAATGGAGATTGGTAGGGAACACATTCTAATGGCTAAAATGCTAGGCTAAAAGTGGCAGTGCTGGCTTTTAACTCTTTCCTTGACATTGACTGTTGGGAAGTGAGAGCAAGACAGTTCTTTTGCTTGGGGTGATACAATGCTCACTTGTTCAAATCTTTGCAATTCATGATAGAAATTCTTGTCTTTATGTTCTATTTAACTGATTTCTGTTGTGCATAAATAGACTGAGAATTATTTTCATTGGTTCTTCTGTTTGCAGTATGCAAGCAATTGTGACTACACTACAAAAGTTTATTCAGACTTTGAAGAAGAGGTCATACAATCGTCCTAGAAGCCTCTGTTCTGTTGTTTCTCTCAATTTGTCTTGGAGAATCTTTGAGTGTTCTTTTCCTTGTTTTTCATCAGCAATGGCCATGGTAAAGTACAGATGTCAAGCTGTTAACAAAATACCAAATAAAGTGGTCACTCAAGCAGTTTGTAGGCAGCTCTTGAGTTAGAAGAATCTGATATATTATGCCGATCTTCCCTTAATCCTATGGTGTTTACTTAGACTTCAAAATGTAGTGGAGGTCAATGGATCATCAGAAAAAAAAAAAAAAAAAAAAGAAGAAGAAAAAAAAAGCCAAACAAACAAACAAATCTTTTTCATAAATAATGGGGAATCTTGGTATCCTGAATAACTAAAGGAGGAAAAACTTCCTAGAGTTGGAAAACCTGATATTATAACAGATATGGACTTGCATGTAAAAATTTTGCATGTGTTGTGTGCACATATCTACAAGCAGCTACTTCACCCTCCAAAAATCAAGTTTAAGGAATCCTGCTTTTTCCAGTCTCTCAGCTCCAGTCTGTGTCATATTGAGGTACAAGGAGTTCCTCCATCTTGTTCGAGTTAGGTGTGGAAAGACATAGTTGAGGTAGAAACTGTGCCAGCGCATTCAGCCTGGGGCCCGAGTTCTGGCTACCAGAAGGTAAATCCTGGTTTCTGCTGGGCCAGTGCAACAGTTGAATTTCAGTCAATTTTTTTAACTTTTCTCTTTGTCTAGACTTCATCTCTGATAAATCAGTGGTTTTCTTTGGCTGATTACCTCATAGCAGCCTTCCATTAACTGAAGGGAGCCTCTAGGGATGTGGGAGAGGGACTCTTCATTAGGGATTGTAGTGATAGGACAAGTGTGTGACACTGCAACCAGAACACCCTTTGTTCTCCTCTTGGAAGCTCTAAAGCCACTAGGGCAAAAATTTATTAGGAACCTTCTTTCAGCCCTTCTGGGTCTTAGCCCCAGTACTTACTTGAGATGGTACTACCTGCTGTTGCTTCTAATGTTATTAATGTAGATAACAGTGTGACTGCAGCCTGAGCTTTGGAGTAGGTAACTGCCTAATGCCATGATTGGATTTGCCAAATCAACATGAGAATAGATGCATAAATCCTGCAAAAGAACCAACTAAGGGGAGGGTAAGGAACTCTGGTATCTATTCTCCTAAACTGCAGAAGAGCTTTCACAGATGAATTCACACATTTTTATTAATTCTTTGGGAAGAGCAGTAGCTAATTGGAAAGCTAGACATACCCTTGGTAGAATTTGTATCCTGGTTTTGGATGGTAATAAGGCGCTCATTGCTAAGAGGATCACTAGGGCAGTCTGGCACTTGGTGGCTCATTGCTTGGAGCTTTAAGGAAGAAAACTCAAACTTTTAGAATCTAAAGACATATTTTAATTGAACAATAGGGAGCTGAATTGCAGGGCTGGGGAATTAGGTAGTTTCTGGAGAGTAATTTTTGTGGGCTGGAGGGGGGAAGGGGAAGTGGGTTGCATCTTTTAAGTGGCAAAAAGCACTTGAAAACTACTGCAGAAAGTCAGTTTCTGATTTACTCAATTTACTCTTGTTCTAGCTATTCTTAGTAAAGTGGACTCTATAGTCACTTCCAGTCACAATTGTTCCAATGACAATTCTGGCCTTTTGTGAATTTATAAGGAGTTGCTGATACATATCTCCGTGAATAAAGAGTTTATTAAAGATTATAGATTTTCCCTGGCTATGGCACTGAGATAAAGCTCTATGAATGTAGCAAAATATTCTTTTAGTAAGGCAGCTGAGGTGGATTTAATAAATGGATGAGCAAGCATTTTTCTGGTTTGTACCTGGGTGCGTGAACTAGGGGTGTTTTAAAAATAATGCCCTAAATCTCTTGGCTATAATCCAATTACTTTTAAAATTTTGTGATGAACTGGCAGCTGTGGCTTGCTGGATGTTGATTCGTGGTTCTCTGAAAGCGAGCATATGTGATTCAATTGCTGCAAAGCTACCTGAAGGAGAGAAAGCTTTTTGTGAGTGGGCATCATTATCTCATGAGGGTTTTTTTTCTGGTGGCCAGTAATGAGCAGCACAATTTTTCATGTGCTTGTTACTGATGACAAGTTCCACTGGACCTGAAAAGAATGTGACAATTGTGTCTTGCGATTACTGAAATGGTTTCGAAACTCTAGTTATGGTTATTTGATATAAAGCCCATCTTTTCTTAAAGTTGAAGTGACTAAGATCTTGACATCAGTCTACCAGGTGAAATTTGTACTGGTATTTATTTTCTCATGGTACCCTGTGACATTATGCTTGGATGCTGTTTCCCATGGTTTCTGTACCAATGAGCCACTGTTTGCCCTTTGCCTTTTTCATGGAGAACTGTGTGCATTTCTGCTGAGTTTTTCATTAAAAACACTTAAACAAAATCTGGTCCTGTAGACCATTAGCTTTGAGCTTGGGGATCATCAGAGACCTATAAACTGGGGTGTGGAAAGCAGTGTGCTAAGGAATTAATTTAACATAGCTGAGCCACTATATTTAATAAGCAGCAGCAACTGTTTTGTCTCTTGGCTTCATTTCTTGAAGATGTAATTAAGAGCTTTTTCCACCCCACTGCTGATCCCTCTTTTGACTGTAGCACACAGATGTTAAATAGTTATCCTAAACTGTAAAGTGTTAATACTTACGGTTTTCACCAGTAAATGTGAAAGCTTCATTACAAATTTTGTAAATATTTTCCTTTGTCTTTAATCAATTATAATGACCTGTTATAATCCCTTAAGATGTGACTTAGAGTACCAATTAATTAAAGACTGCAGTTCCTCCCCTGAGCTTTCTATATTGGCAGAAACTGTTAGTACAGTTCATTCAGCTGCAAAAATCAAAACAAAGCACTTCGTGCTGTTCAAGGAGCAAGCTTGTATGAAGAAAATACTTCTCAGGGAATAGATAAGTGCATACACCTTCCTTTCATTAGAAAAGTGCATTTTTAGGACTTCTGCTATTGCTCAGTTTGTCATGTTGCATATTTGTTTTTTTTCTCTGTAAGTAAGCAGCAAGCTTGCAATGCTACTTATGATCGGATCCACAGTTTACTTAAATGCTTGGCAGTTTGAGTAAAAGTGTAACAGATGAATGGGAAAAGTAAAACCCAACCAGCCAACCAAAAAAAAAAGTCCCAAACTCTCCTCCCTTGTGTGCCAAATTATATATATGGGAAGAGGGAGTCAAGAGAACCTCTATGCATGTAAAGGGAGATGTGGGAAATTTAAAACAATTTTATGCTTGTGATTTAAAAACAAAACATCAACTTGAAATGTACTGTTGAGTTCATTCATGAAAAAATACAGCAAGGAGAACTAGGAGAGTGTCTGGCAGGTATTTTGCATCATGGCAGATGAAGAAAAACTTGTTTCTTAAGAGGATAAAATGATACTGAGGCATCAGCCAAAACTGTTGTGTTTATAGAAGTATGATTTTACTATTAATACACCAGATGGAATACAGCCTTAAAACTACCTTTAATGTGCAAAGTAAGAGTTATAGATGTTCAAGGGTACTGTAAAGAAGTTTCCAGTTTAACATCTGCAAGAGTAAATTCGCCATATGACAAAGCGTGTTTCTTGATGCTGCTTGTAAGCAAATGTCATTCTGAGTCAGTCATAGAACTGCAATTAATGCTCATCTGCTTAGGTAAATACTGTGTTCTACCTGATGTTATCAGTGCACTGTATGGATGACTGAGTTTTGCATTCCCTTGCTTTTCTTTGCTTTTCCCTTAAACAGTAGCTTACGCTAGCAATAGTTTTCTTCCTCTTCCATTCCTTTTGTTTTCAAAGGATGGAGGTGTGGGAAAGGGGAAAGGATAGGATGAAAAGTGGTTTTATAGCTTTTATGTGGTCCCATTCTATCACTAAAGTTCATGCCTCATTGAGACAAAATGGGAATATTGAAGCACATATTTAGCTGGTAGTAAAATGTGTAGGATGACATGGATTTCACACTGTGGTTTCCATAGGCTGTTGTTGCCTCAAGGATGGGTAAAAGGCAGCAGTGCCACATCTGCAGAACAGATTCAGTCAGGAGCAAAGTCACGTCTCCCTTGGGGTGGTTTGATCAATGCTACAGTGAGGATTCAGGAGTGCATTTGTAGGAAGCATTCTGTCCGCTGAGGCAAAAAAATCTTTCTGCTAGGGAAAATTAATCATGATTTCAATGCTATGTGAAAAGCTTCCATGTTTTAGAGGTGTTTTTCATATATACATGCATGCTCTCTGAGCCACCTTGTTTCTGGCGTACTCAGAACCATTCACTGTGCCGGACTCTTTCCCTGGACCATACTTTTTTTGTAGATATGTTTAAAACAAATTTTAACCACCAGTGTTCTGCTAAGCCAGTGCTCATGTGAGGGAAGTGCCCCTTTTCTGCTTTGTAAGTACTCCTGCTGGGTCTGCTAGAAACTAGCCATTTGTGCATATCTGGAAGTAGTTTCTCTTGTATTACCAATCCATCTACTTAAAATCATGTGGGTTTATCTGTAGTTGTGTTTTGTCTTTCAGTATTTAAGAACTTAATGTATTATGGTCTTTCTTAGAAAGCTTCTCTGGAGTCTTGAAGAGTAGACACAATATTTTGCTGACTTTTTGAAATGAAGCAAATACATTTTTTTTTACTATGGAACTCCCAGGAACATGGTGTTTAAAAGGCAATAATCTGTCTCCCCATTCTCTTGCATTTACTGCCTTGATTACTAAGAGAGTTTGATGATGGAGTTTTGCACTAAAATTGGGTATTAACAATCTTCTGGTTTTGAGGTGTTTAAATAATGCTTTTTTTGCTGACTGTCATTGATGAACACCCTATTTTTTGTCAGATAAAGGTGGTACTCTGTGTAATGCTAGGAAGGATTAATGCTTTATAAAGGTCTACTAAACTCTTAACAGATGCTGTATGCACAGTCTAACTCAGTTCTCTATTACTGGGACTCCTTTTTTCCATATATTGTAACTCCTATGATTGTTTTCACAGATGTATGGTGATTATGTTTTGCTTGTTGACAAAAATGCTAAGAATTAAATTTTTATCTGCTGAAATACATTTTTTCTCACTCTTCTATGCAAAAACACCTGTTAGCTTTCTTCTGAATCTCAGAACCAGCTGAGACCAGTTATGAAAAGGTGTGTCCTTGATAGAAAAAAATTGAGACCTGTGTTAAGATGAAAAATATTGCTGTGGCCACAGCTCTGGTCCTAATTAAACTTTATGAAGCAACTTGTCATACAAGTTAAATAATTTTTAAAAACTCAAAATGTCCATTTGACTGTCTTAGCATATCATATCTTTCAGCTGACTTCCATTAGCTTGCTGGGGTTGTTATTTGTGTTCTCTGGTCATAAACTTAATCTTAAAAGCATACCTTAAGATACTGTATGTAGTTTAAAATTCCTGACAAAGGAAGGATTAACCTCTCTAGACCAAGAAATAATGAAGACAGACATGTCCAGCTGGTAAGTCATTAAATTCTTTAATAAAAGTTCTGCTCTTGATAACTTCAACATTAGAATAGGTCTCTGACTAAAACTATGTTTCATTTTTCCTAGTTCACTTTTAAGGAAGAAAGTAATAGAATTGAATAGAAAACTTACATTAAAACTTGTGGCATAGACTGGTTAGTTGCTTCCATTTTCTGGTCACTTAAAAAGATAGCCTTGAACAATTACTGTAGTATGGACAGTATCATGCAGTTGAGCATCATGAATCTAATTGAAGAAAGACAAACTTTGAAAATTACAAGAATGTAAAATTGGGGAAAGGGGGAAAGCCATAACTAAATAAAACTTTGAAGACTTTCATTAGTAATACTTTTCTGGAATTTCAAGAAAAGGCATAAAACCCAGGGGAATCTGATAGTGTATATAACTCTTCCTAGAAGTAAACAGAAGGGCATTCAGAAACCAGGTAAGAGTAGTCTCATCTGTGTCTGTTCGGATATGCATATTACTTAATGGTTTTGGGTCCTGTTGTCCTTTAATTCTTCCTTTGAGCACTTACAGGTATATTGCTCTAACAGAGATGGTGCAAAATTTCTGTGTGATGTAGGCAGAAATTAATTTTCTCGCCACAGATGGGAGTGGGAGATGGCTTCATCTCTTGCTGGAGCCAGAAAAGGCTGCTGCCTCATCTAGACCTATCCCTTTGGGGCTATAGCAGCCCACTTGGCTCTCCAGCTGTCTGACATAATGCAATACATGGGCATGCATATCCTCGCTTGGGCTTTTTTTGCTGCTCCCCAGCAATCTGCAACTCTAGACTGAAGCCAGCCATGGTTCTGCCCCACTGGACTATCACAGAGACTGAGTGTAGCTGGAGATGTTTGGAGAGAGGCCTCCTGGGGAACCTAGAGCTGCAGCAGAGGTGTTCTTGTGAATCCTGCACGCATGTGTCATGTGCATAATTTAACAGCAGTGGCTGCAGGTGGGAGTTGTATTCATTTACTCTGTGCACTGACAGCCTAATATAAACATTGCAGTGTAAAACCACAACTGTTAGCCAGTCTTTCAGGATCAGGGAGCCTCTGATAGTAAAAGTACATAAAAAGAACCAATAAAATCTTGGGAAGGCTCACATAAAACATTAAAAAGATGACCAATGAACTGTTCTGTTTTTCACCTGGCTGAGGTAGTTGGGTGTTTGCTTGCCAGCTTTTCTCCTTGCTTTTTAAAGGTCTTTGAGATGGAGGAAAGTAGATTCAACTTAGTGGTGAGAGAGGAGCAAAGTGAAAATTTTGTTCTCTTCAGCAACTCCTTTTGTTCAGATATTTCAATCTGTTTTTCGTTTGCAAAATCCTGATGGAATGATCTTGAAAGAATTATGCCTGTTGTTCTTGGCATTTTGTGATCTTACTCCATGCAGTGCGAAGGACCTGCTGCTTGTCCCAAAAGTTATGAAATCGAATGGAGATTGATCTTGGATGTGCTCCAGCGTCATTCCTTAAACCTTAGATTTTATTAGCTCTCCTCTTTTTTCCTCTGATTTCCTTCCCCTTCTTCCCACAATTCTCCTTTGCAATGACCTTTGTAGGGCCAAGGATTTCACTTTCTCACTTTTTTTAACATGCATTGAATATATGGCTCCATATAGACACAGAGAGACTAATGTGATTCAGAATAGCTGTTTCAAAGTACTTTTACGCTATAATACCAAGTAGTATGCCCCCTGACTCAGCCAGGGTATCAGAGTGTGCAAATAAATATGTAACAGCTTCTTAAAAAAAAAAAAATAAAATGTTTAAGCGCCATTAAATTGTGTCTTACCATAGGAGTCTTTTTCTCATTTGAAGTCTGAATTCCCAAAAGACACACTTTCCTTCTGGCTGAGATCTTCCTAAAATGAGGTTATTCCACAAAGGCTCCCCTGCCCTAGATACAAATGGTTTAGTTTTTTCTATTTTGTTTTATTTTTTAATCACTCTGTCAAGATCTTCTTAATCTTTGTAGTTTTCTTTTTAAATGGAATAAATGCTTTGACTTCCATTATGAGATAGTTGATGATCACATTCATTCATATTCTGATTTCATCTAGTTTAGTGATGTGAATTGCCTGCTAATTTTAAATAGCAATAATGATAATAATAACAACAAATAAATAAAGCAGCCACAAGTTTAGTTCCTATGCATCAACTACATAATCAAAGTTTTGCCTTTGCTTTAGAGTCTGACTTCTACATTAATTTATGTAGAGCTTTTTTTTTTAGCTTTTATTTTAAGTAGGTGAAAGCACCTAGAATAGCTATTCAGTGGCTGCCACTGGACGTGGTTGTTCTCTTGACTTACCTCAGGCCACCTTTTCACAGGAAATAAAGTCATCAGATCAGTCATTTGTCACTGAATTCTTTCCAGAAGCATTCCTTTGGTTGCCAGTGTTTTGAAATCATTCTAGGCAAAACATCCAGCTAAAAAGGTGAAAGAATTTAGTTCATTACTGAGGACTATTACTGAACCCATGCTTTCTTGCGTAACCATGGATCCTGAAGGAACTGGCAGATGAAGTTGCTAAGCCACTGTCCATCATATCTGAAAAATCTTGGCAGTCAGGTGAAGTTCCCAATGAATGGAAAAAGGGAAATATAACTCCCATTTTCAAGAAGGGAAAAATGGATGAACCAGGGAACTACAGCCCAGTCAGCCTCATCTCTGTACCTGGCAAAATCGTGGAGTGGATTCTCTTGAAAGGCATGCTGAGGCACATGAAAAACAACAAGGTGGTTGGTGACAGCCAGCATGGCTTCATTAAGGGGAAATCCTGCCTGACCAATCTGGTGGCCTACTGTGATGGGGCTATGGAACTGATGGACAGGGGTAGAGCAGTTAACATCATCTACCTGGACTTGTACAAAGCATTTGACACAGTCTCACATGACATCCTTGTCTCTAAGTTGGAGAGACATCAATTTGGTAGGTGGACCACTCGATGGATACAGAACTGGCTGGCTGGCTTCATGCAAAAGAGTTGTGGTCAATGACTCAATGTCCAGCTGGAGAACAGTAATGAATGATGTCCCTCAGATCGGTGTTGGGACCGGTCTTGTTCAACATCTTTGTCAGTGACATGGACAGTGGGATTGAGTGCGCCCTCAGCAAGTTTGCTGATGACACCAAGCTCTGTGCTTCGGTTGATACGTTGGAGGGAAGGAATGCCATCCAGAGGGATCTTGACATGCTTGTGAGGTGGGCTGATGCCAACTTTATGAAGTTTAAGCATGGCAAGTGCAAGATCCAACAGCTGCGTGGGAGCAATCCCAGGCACAGCTACAGGTTGGGCAGAGATGAGATTCAGAGCAGCCCTGCCAAGAAGGACTTGAAGTTGTTGGTTGATGTGAAAATGAAAATGAGCTGGCAGTATGTGCCTGCAGCCCAGAAAGCCAGCTGTATCCTGGACTGCATCAAAAGGAGGTGACCTGCCCCTCTACTCTGCTCTCATGAGACGTCACTTGGAATATTGTGCGCAGTTCTGGTGTCTTCAACATAAAAAGGATATGGAACTGTTGGAACAAGTGCAGAGGAGGGCCACGAGGATGATCAGGGAACTGGAGCACCTCCCCTATGAGGACAGGATGAGAAAGTTGGGGCTGTTCATCCTGGAGAAGAGAAGGCTGATTGGAGACCTCATAGCAGCCTTCCAATATCTGAAGGGGGCCTATGGGGATGCTGGGGAGGGTCTCTTCATGAGAGACTGTACTGAGATGACAAGGGGTAATGGGTTCAAACTTAAACAGGGGAAGTTTAGATTGGGTCTGAAAAAGAATTTCTTTAGCATAAAGGTGGTGAGGCACTGGAATGGGTTGCCCAAGAAAGTTGTGAATGCTCCATTGCTGGCGGTGTTCAAGGCCAGGATAGGCATAGCCTTGGATAACATGATTTAGTGGGAGGTGTCCATGCCCATAGCAGGGGGGTTGGAACTAAATGATCTTAAGGTCCTTTCCAACCCTAACTGTTCTATGATTCTATGAACGTTACATAATATATTATGAAATGCATTTTACACTCTCTTGTGTCTGGGTGTCTACCTGCTTTAAGAACTTGCCTAAGCTGTGTCTAGTTATTTTGCAAGGTTAAATTGCATTTTTCTGTGGCTGGTTGTCATATTTGCAGGTTCTAGGATTCTGGGATTTTGGTTTTTTTTTTACAGCATTTCTGTCTTTAACACACTTCAAGTAGACTATTTGAGGTAATACTCAATGCTATCTCTGGTTTGTTTAGTTCTCAGTTTTCTGTGGAATGAAGTCAGTGCTGAACTGTATGTTTGATTAGGTATTTTTGGATTTTTTTTTTTTATATTTCCACAAATGAAAACATACATTTTTCTGTAAATCTCACACTCTAACGTTAATCCCATTATCGAAAACCCGAAAGTAAATCAAAGAGCAGTAGGAAATATTAACTAAAATTCTTATAGTAGCCTTTCAGTGAGGAAAGTCAATCTGGGAAGGTTGAAATCTAAATTTGATTATGCCAGTTAGTATGTTTGCTAATCTACTTAATGCCTAAAGATCTTGCAGAGTAGGATTCTGGATTACATTTCCATGATAAATTTACAGAATGAGTCAACCAGATTAGGAACAATTTAAGATAGCTGCTTCAAAGACAAGAGAGGTTTCTCTTCTAGCATAAGCTGCTCTACATGCCAGCCTACATTGCTCTTTTTTGCAGCCTTACGTATAGCAGGACGTCTGTAGCTGTGCAAGTGGCTTCTCTACTGGGTCTTGCAGAGGCTTCTTGAACAGGGAGCTACTGGACCTTCTCCTCACTCCTTTGACAGAGAAGTCCAGGCTCAGCTGAAGCTGAATACTCTCTGAGGCTCATGTAGAAACTTATGGCTGTGATAAAGGAGACAGAGCCACCACAGGGTTCTTGGTTATTCAAGGATAAGCCAAGCATAGTAAATTTTAGGTAGCTTAAAACACTTTCTTATACTTCTGAAAACTCTTTAATTTTCTTGTGTAGTTATTTTTTTTTTCTTTATTTGGACAGGGGCTGCTTTTGTATTCTTACTAGGAATTACCTTAATTATAAAGTATTGCTTGTTAACCATGACAAGGCTTGTAATTCAAAACTCTAAAGTTCTTTGACATCAGGGGCAGAACAGTAAAGTATTGCCACCTATCTCTCTATTTACATTTTCCAAATCTTGGAACTCTTTTCTTGTCCCCTGATCCAAGTACTCCAAGAGCCTATGCTCTGGAATAAAGTAATTATTGCCATTGCTACAGACTGTAATAAACCAGGGAGTTTAAAACCAGTGACACATTGCCAGCTTCCTTAGTAAGGCACCTTGTATTAAGACAAAAGTGATCTGTTATGTCACTGTGCAAGTTCAATGCTTGTGTTTAAAATAAATAGAAGATGAATCATATTGTCCATCTGCTTTCTGCCCTTCCCACATTTACCTGATCATAGGAAAAATATAATCACACACACGCACACAATCCTAAAGAAATGGAAATTGAGGTACTAGCATAAAAACGTTTCTCTTTGGATCCCATTTGTAAATGGCAGTTAATTTTTTAAGTTTCAGGGCATGTTCCACCCTGTGTTACCTTCCGTGCATCAGTGATATCTAACTTTGTTTAGTACTTGTGTTTGTAGCTGTATTTGTAACATCTGGCTAACCAAAATTCTATTTTTGAACATAAATACAAAGATGGTAAGCGTGATTGTTATTTATCAGTTAAGGGAGTTTAACCTCTCAGAAGTGTCTCTACTTTCCAAAAGGTTTTCTTCCTGTTTTTGTTTTTTTTTGGGGTTTTTTGTTTTGTTTTTTTGGTTTTTTTTTCCCTTCTGGTCAGAGCCCATTTGACACACAAACAAAAGTGACTTTTGTCTTGTAATGGAAATATGCCAAGCCGTTTGACACACTGACAGGTGGGATATTATTTAGTGCTGCTGAAATTTGGGCTGTATGGGCTGCTTTGTTCCTTCTAAATTGTGTTTTGACTTACATGTTTCTGACTGCCATTGTAGCATTAACCTTCTTTATTGGACTTGGAACATGCCTGCAAGAGTTAGCCTTAAAAATGGCATTGAGGTGTTTTGGGTTTTTTTTTTCTAGACTGATGTTTCTGAAACGAATCATACAATAGAAGTTAAAAAGCTGTTCCTTTTGTATATTTTTCCACAATAGTTTACCTGTTATATTTAGGTGTGCATGCTTTTTTTCCCTTTCACTCTTAGTTTGGAATATGCAGCCATAAATAAAATATTTAAATTCTGTTTTCTTTAGCAATGTTTGTTAGCACAGTGTCTCTAAAAATGGAGTCTAATAGTGAGGAAGAAATTTAAAATTATTACAACTTTAACATCTGTTTACTAAGTATTTGGAGTTTTATCCTCTTTTTGGGGGGTCTGGTAGTTGAGCTTGGTTTTGGCACTGTCAGGTTGCGCATTTGTTACCTCTTTGCAAGAGTATCACAGCAAGAAACAAGCTATGATGTCACGTTTATAACAGTATAAGTAGAAAAGAATTGTTGGCCACCAGGAGATTAAGCAAATACTGTCATTTTTATGCATTATGTGGTTTCTTAGACTGTTGGTGTGCTCATTGAGTTCTTTGTTGCATATTATGATTGAAAAGACATGTTAAAGAGAAGGTCTTCAGACAAAGGTAAGGGATCAGTTTACTTAGTTTTCCCTGAGCACTGAAACAGCTGCTTCTCCACTAGCCCCCAGTACAGCCAAAAGTCCTGCTTCTGCACCAGTTGAGATACCTTTAGGCTTGCCTACAGCATAGACACCCAGTGTATGTTGTGGACTGCAGCCATGGGGTTATAGCAAGTCTGTCTAGAAGTACTCTAGGAGGTTCTAGTGAACTTCAGTTTCATGTGAAAAAATTTGTATACCCTTCCTAGGGCTGGGCTCTTGCATTCCTTGTTTTGGCATTGCATTAAGCATGGTCCTCTTTTGCTTTTTTTGTTTTGGTTTGGTTTTTAATAGCTTTAAGTTTTCAGGCAGGTAAAATACATGACATAAAGTGAAGGATTACCTGGATAATTCTGGATATCTTGAAACCTTTAAGGTAATTGGGAGTAGAAAGTATAAAAATTATAATCTTGGGTTTTGTTAAAATGAACAAACCATGAAGTTTTATTTCAGTGATGTTAGCAAGATGTGAATGACCTATTTGAGATGCCTCGTGTTCACATTATGTTAGGCTATATTGTAATGATATAAACATGAGAAGTAGATTTAAAGGGAAAAAAAAAAGTGCTGAAATGCTACAGCAGAGTAGGCAGTGAGGGAAGTCTTAAGGAGTTGGGTGGATATTGAACACCTAGACTATAGGAGACTTCAGGGTAGTTACCTTCTTCAGTTTCTCAACATATGAACAGGAAGAAGGTAAAGCTTAAAAGTTGACAGTAAAAACCCATTTTTCTGTGAGCTGAATAAAAATCCTGAGTAGCTAAGACAAACCAGAAACTTCTTGATTTGCAATACAAGAAGCAGATACTAATACAGAAACAGGAAACACAGTCTGTCCTGGATCTGTGAATGTCAAGACCAAACACTGTGCAATGTTGATACTATGGACTTAATCCAGGGTTTGTAATTAATTGCTGTATCTGCAGCATGAAGTAAATTAATACATAACTGAGTTACCAAGGAACTGGAAGAGGTCCCAGGCCAGGCAAGTCACTGAATTAAAAAGAAATTGGCAAAGAGAGAATTGGTTATTTCCCAACCTAATGTGTTGTGCAGACTCTTTTTATTTGAATTGCTATTGGCAAATCTGGCTTCTGTGTAATGGCCTAGTCACTTTATAATACTGGTTTACTGTCATCTCTTATCTGTTGTGTAGCTTGTTTTCAATAGTTGCTGCCTAGCATGTGTCTTGCATTGGCTTTCTGATACTCTACTTTAGGGTGGTCTAAATACTCTTCAGGTTGAATACCACAAATCAGTACATCTGGTGGTTGTCTCTCTTTATTACTTTCATTCTTACATATTTTGTTTTGCAAATCTTCTTTACAAACATATAGGCAGATGAATGAATTAACATTTAATAAGCCAGTGCTTAAACTTAAGATGCATTTCTTAACTGCTGAATGCTGCATTATATGATTTTAAGTTGCCTGAACTGCTGTTCCATGGAATGAGTAGGAAGTAAGCAACTGGTGCATATGGTAAGCTGTAAAAAGACCTGATGTAGCCGACATTTGTACTTGCTTTACGCCATTTTAACTTGCTTCTTTTTTTCTTTTTTTCTATCTGTGTGCTGTGTGAGGTGGGCAAGTATCTCAGCATGTTGCTGGTCTTTCAGTTGGTAGAGAAATCTTTTCTGACTTTCACTGAAATAAGTTCAATAGACAAAATGGCAGTGAAAAATAGAATCAAGTGGGGAAAAAATTGCCACTGCATTTAAAACAAAATTGTTACGCTTACAAATAAAGTAGTGAAATGAAGCAGTTGGAATGTCTGCTTGCTACTCCATGTGACCTACGTTAAGGATATGTTAACATGTGCTATACAGTTATATATGTGGGATATATGTTAGCAATCAAAAGAATATTTGAAATTACCACACTAACATGGAAATCAGTAAGTGAAAAGAAAAGCATACAAGATGATATATGTGTCTGAAAAAAAAAATTCTGTCCCTATGTCAGTAAATGCGTCTAAACGATTCTACACAATGCATACAATGCCAATAAATAATAAGCTGGAGCTCAAAAGCAGAAGAAATAGAAATTTATGTATGTATTACATTTGCGAACATACAAAACTTCACAATAGTATTGAATACAGGAAAAGATACTGACTTAAAGCTAGAGTGACACCTTAAAACAAGATTAGAAAGCTTTCCATAAAAACACTTAGGATATGTCTTCTAACACTTCTTTTACAAATTACTTAAATAAGGACTATGTACTTATTTAATTTATGGAAGCATGTTCTGAGCAGGAAAGTTGGCTTAGAAAGGCCATGTGGAGTGGGTAAAGCTACCTGTTGAGAAATATTTTTTTGTATATTAATAATCATATTGAAAACAAGAAAAATCACAAGTAATGAAAATATCAGCATTTTTTACACTTATTTTAAGATAATATAAAAGTGTTTTGTGAAACAGCATGATTAATTGCATATACCATCAGGTATTATTGTTATGGTTTAGTGGTGATCTTGGCAGTCCTGGGATTATGATTGGACTTGATGACCTTAAAGGTCTTTTCCAACCTAGCTGATTCTATGTCTCTATGGTTACTCTGGCGTAAGAGAGTAACAAAACCAAAATTTCTTGGTGCCATCTTGTCCAGTGACAAGTTTCCTGTTAATTTTAAATTGGTAAATTTCTCCAAGGTAAGATCCCAGACATTTCATATGTATGTAGCCTTTTTGATATTTAACTCATTCTATTCTCAGCAGAGGACTTTCTAAAGAATATCTAACATTGCATCTGTACTTCCCAAAAATGTCAGTGCAAGATCGAGAGTGAGATTTATTTTCATGATGTTTTCATGAGACAGCTATGAAAAATGCAGTTTCCAGATCAAAGCATAATGTCAAAATCGTGAGGTTTAGAAATCTGACATTTTAAAACTTTGAGGCCATATTTTGGAGACATTCAGCCATATAGACATTTACAATATTGAGTAAGACCATTATGTGACTTAAGAAGACAATTGCAATTCTAAATCCTGGCCAACAGAATCACTGGATTGCAACATAATCTGTATTATGACCTTTCTGATTTAAGTAGCCTGAAATAAACTTCAGCAGTGATAATTGCAAGCAGTAAACACTGAATAATATGTCCTGTTTAAAAAGCAAACTGAAATGTCTTTGGGCATTTGAAATGAAATGTTCCGACTTGTACAATTTCAAGTAAAAATGGAAAAATCACATTCAGTTAAACAGAGGAGCTCTTATAGGGGTATGATTATTTCCAAAATTAACCTTATATCTTTCAGATGGTTAAATTATTTAGAATATCTGTCTTAAGTGTCTTTTTTTTGCAGTTGTATTGCAACCATTGCTTGAGAATTTTGTGGAGTGGGGAGTAGCCCTGTTGCTTTGTTCTGGTCATCTAACTTGAGTGTGAATCAAAAGATAACATCAAGTACACAAGCTCCATATATATTCAGTGAAGAGGGTAAAATTGCTGGGAAACTAGAGGGAATTTGAGGTGCCTAGACTTAGAAGACTGAGGTAGTGCCATCTAGACAGTGGAAGTGACATCTCGCTGGAGAGATTCAGCCTACCCGTGCTGACAACTTTCCTCTATTTTTTGTCTTAGGGGGAGTGAATCCTATGTTGTTACGAGGCATAGTTTTAACTGTGTTTAGCTGTGGACTGTACTTGCTTTGGAGCTGTCGATTTTTCTCACTTGTCTAGTAAATAGTTAGACTTCCAAAAGAAGATCATGGAATCATAAGATCAACTAGATAGAAAAAGACTTTTAAGGTCATCAAGTGCTAAAGATATAACTTTGGAAATCCTAACTATGAGTAGACTTCCTCACTGAAAGAAAGAACATCCTAATACTGCTGAGGAATATGCAAGGATTCAAAATACACTAACTTTTCTGTGAACCCTATCTTTTTTCTTGTCACTTGCCTGAAAAGGCAGTTGTCATATTTTCTTGCCTAGTCTTTTTTCCTCTTGTTTACAGGAAATAAAAAAAAAAAAAAAAAAAAAAAAAAAATGAAAAAAAGGAAAAAGGACGAAGTTCTGTGATGAAGTACATTAATCTGCATGGTAAATCCCCAGACTTACTTTGTTTGAGCAAAAGTCAGAGAGAGACCTATGCTTTCAAGACTATGGAATTTCAGACTCAAATAGTTTTTATGTTAGAAATCAATATTTGAAGTTAATTCTGATTTTGTTATTTGAGTTTTCTGGTGTTTTGCTTTTTGGGGGGGGGAGATTGGGTTTTTTGGTTGGATTTTTTTTTTTTTTTTGTTCAGCTGTTTTGGGATTTTTTTTTTTAGTTGCGTTGTTATTGGCTTTTTTTTATGATTAGAGCAGACCAATTATGAACTGAGAGAAGCAACTTCTTAATACTGTGCATGATTTGCAGTCCATAGGCCTGTAGAACAAAACAATGCAGGAATTGATTTGGCTGCTTGATTCATTCTTTATCACTGGTTTTCGTGAAATGTTGTTAAGGAAATGATTGGAAGCTGACTTGATCTTCAAAATGACCTCACTAAATATTCATGTTTAGTAAGAATCTTTATAATCTGAAAATTAGATAAAATTATAGTTTTCCTTCTGTATTAGTCTAGTAATGCTACTCTACTACTAGTCTGGTCTACACTGCTACTTCTACAGCAGGATTTTGGCCAACTGCTAATTGAAACCATGAACTTTCTCATAAAAAAACTTTTCAAGTTTTCCAGCATGTTTTTTGGCAAGATTATTACCTGCTTGAAGATCCTACTTTCTGTTGCTATTGGATAAATTTAAATATATATCCTTTGATAGTACTAACTTTAAGAGGAATCTTGTTTCATAGTAACCCCCTGAAATGTTAGCTATTTGTCTATATTTTTCTTAAAAAGAAGAGAAAAAAAAATTACTGTTATGTTTATTTTTCCTTGGCTGGTTTGCTTTGTCATTAAGCTGCAGAGCATAAACCAATGCAGAAACGAAGTCTGAATAGAAAACAAACCATTCAGGAAAAGTTAAAACCACCTGGTGGCCTATTGCTTCTGAGCATAAAACATGCCTTTCAAATTATTCCCAACAGAATTTGAGGAAAACATGTTAGAAATGATGACTAGAAGCACATTTTAATGTAATATTTTAAGTGACTGGCTTTTCACTGAGTCTGGCCCTGTAAATGTGATAGATCAGTTCTGAAACACCTGCATTGAAGTGAACCACTGATACATTTCAACACCTTAAACCACTGGCGAGGTCCTGCATCTCAGGCAGTGAATGTAAGTAAAGGTCATGATGTCATCACTCTGCTGTGAGGGTGCCTGGATTAAAATGTCCTGCCATCCAGGGAGGGGGAAGCAAGGAAAGAGGAAGGCAAAAGGGGGCAGGGGGGAATCTGTCATCCTGAGGTAGGATTTTGAACAGTTAAAATACCACAGTCCTCGTACCCAGACATGACAGCACGCAGCAAGGTTGGTACATGAAATCTGACTTACAATGTACAGTGGACTGAGTGACAATAAGGTAATTGTTGTGCACTGGGAGAGTAAGAAATAGACTTCTTACACTGAATACCTACAAAAACTCCCTGTGAGAGAGGCATGTTATATACTAGTTATAGGTTATTACACTGTAAGCGCTGTGAAATATTTGCCAACATGCCAGAATGGACGCTTATTGTGCTTTCCACATCCTTTCTGACACTGTCTGTCACATGAATTTCCTTGCTTGTCCTTTGGTAGCTTTCATCCCAAATTCTGACTAGGGCTGATTTTTAGTTTTGCAGCTATCGGCTATGAATTGGATGTCCTTCTCTGGTATGATGTGCAACATGGATTTGCTGCTGCTCTGTATGTGTCTATAGGTGGAGGCTTTCATATATTGTGACAGACCTTAATCTTGATTTTTAAACAAGGTAGACTGGGAAGGGAAAGAAATTGTCAGGTAATTATTGAATATTAATGTTCTTCGTGATATGCAGAGAAAACAGAAAACTTATCATTGATCTGGGTTTTGTCCATATTATATGACACTGGAGATTATGTTTTTGTAACATAGATATTACACATATGATACAATACAAAATAATAATAATAATAAAGACTATCTGTTGGTTGCCCTAAAAGAGAGCCATTTGTTCTACCTGGTTTAATTCTAAACCATATAAGTCATGCTTATGAACGTGTAACAAGCTCAATGTTTGATGGTATGGAGATACATAATATGTGCACACTTTAAACTAATCATGCATGCAAATGTTCTGAAACTCAGCATATATTTTGCCCTAAATTTGTTAAATAGCTTAACTGGATTAGTTACTAATTTAATTCATACTGGTGCTACTTTGTGATATCACTGAAGCCATAACCTCAAAAATGGTTTTCCAAGCCATACACAAACTAGTTAAGTCTTTAATATCCCATATTGAAAGTGTAGAATGCAGTGATTATTGAATAATGGAATACACATTGGAGGATGACATAGAAAATAAAATATACCTATTAATATTGACATTTTATTAGTAAAGTTATTCTTTGCACATTAGTTGTAGCCTTCCTATCATTGTATAATACCACATGGGTTTGGTAGCAAAGATCATGAATGACTTGAGAGAGGGTAATTTGTTGGTTTTGGTAGGCCTGTGTATCATTCTTGTGCGTGGGTGTCTTTGTCTGAAGAAGCTCAAGAAATAGCAGTACCAATGTGCTGAAAATGTTTTCTTCACTTTGTTTTTAAGTGCATTACTATGCTATGAATCATTAATGCTAGAAAACTATTATTAACTTTACCTATTTTTTTCCACTCTAATTTGTGCTAAGGGTTATCCCATTTGTTATATGTTTGAAAAGCGATGCTATGATTTCTTAGCTATAGAGATGTGTTACAGTGTTAGCTGAAATGAGCCCTTCTCATATTTGAATTCAACAGCCTAAAAAATATGCTCAATAACACTTTGCTATTTCTTTCCTTTTGTATTTCTTGCCCTCTCTAAAAGTGTATTGAAGGTGGAGTGGAGTTGCTTCATCTTATTAGGACTTGTTCTTCCAAAGGATTTCTTTAAAATATTATGTGGCTTGAAAGAAAACTTTCAAAGAATATTTCTTTTTTTTTATTTTTTTGCCTCTGCATAGAAGATGCTCTGCTCTATAACTTTAAAATTGGATATCTTCTTGATGTTAAAATTTAGGATTTGTTTGTTTATTTATGTTAAGAAGAAAATACAGCTAGTCTTCTGCCAGGAGGAAGAGTCTTCATCAGTTGATGACCTCCTATCTGTTTGTTTTGGTTTTGTCCCTTTTTTTTCTTTTTCTTTATTCTTTTTTTTTTTTTAATGTGTGTTTGTAAATGTTTTATCATATGACTGCCATGCTTTTTGTCAACTGAGTATGACTTTAAATATGTAAATACGGATATCGCCATAAATATCCCAAATTGCATGTTATAGAAGCATTGTTCTCTTTCTGTGATATTCTCAGTAATGGAAGAGTGGAAAGAGAATTGCTAAAAATGTCTCTTTCAAACGTGGCATTGGGCATCCACGCATTTCCCAAGGAAGCTTACAAGTACCTGTTTATTTCTCTGAGGAAAATAATATGAAGCAATTTTCTTACTTTCCAAGAAAAATCATGGTTCCCTTTAGTACAATTTTAGGGAAGACTACAAATTTTGTTGGATGACGCTTTTAATGTGCAGCACGCTTTTTAACTCATGTTGCTTTCTTCTGTGGAAATGCCTAATTTTTTCAATGTAACATGCAATGATTTTGAAAACAGTAAGATACACAGAATACTCTGAATTAAAGTTTATTAATCATACCCACTACTACTCACAGCAAAGAAATTTCACTTTCTGTAAAATGGTTCAGAAATCATATAAACTATAATGCACAATATTTTATACAAATTGAATACATTGTTGGTAGTTAATTTTTTTTCTTATGTTGTAGAGATGTATTTTAAACGATAGGGCTGATATCTTCAAAACCTTTCCTCAACTGTCAATAAATAAGTCCATGAGACAGTACAAAAATTCCATGCTTTAATATCTGCATGAATTGTATATTCCAGTTTTGGTAATACTGAACTCACTGAAAATGGATGAGCAAATGTGCAGACTGAACCTTCTATTTACTGTTCTGCATTTGATTAGAAAGATTTGTTAGTTTACACTTGTAAAAAAAAATCCATATTTTAAAAGTAAGTGTGATTTTAAAAGCTGCATCATAAGCACAGCTGCCAGACAACTGGTACTGCTTTTTGCAAATGTTCCATAAAAAGAAAAAATCTGTTTGTGTTCTTCTCCCTACCTTTTATATTTGTATTTTGCAACTATTTCCCTAGTCCTACTGGAGATGTATAATTCAATAATGCCTTTTTGGGTGTGAAAAAGGGCGGATAGTTTTGCAAATATGCTATATTGAGTTTCTGCAGATGTATTCTCACAGTGGTATGATAATATTGCTCTGCCTATGAGAATAAATACACAGATTTCAAATTGAATCAAGCGCATTTTAGAGCATGGAGCCAGGAGATGTATGCTTTTATGTGGATTCTGGCCAATCTCAATTGCATAAGGGCGGTAATCTGGGGTGTGACTTCGGTATCATTTTTGTTATACATTCAAACTACTTCTGAATTATTTTTTTTTTAATCCTTGGATGTTTTCCAAACGTAACAAAACCAAGCAATTCATACTCTCTGTGGCTTGCCTTGCCAGTAACTGAGGCATGTATCAGGATTAAAAGGCTCTTATAAGGCTGATTCTATCCCCTCACCCCTTTCCCCCACTAAAAGGATTCTGTCTGGGATTTCCCTTGGAAAGGGAGGGGAAATGTCTTTTATGCTTTGGATGGAGTACTGACAACCCATGTAGTATCTGCTGGAAAAGCATCTCCCCGCAGTGAGGTAAATGTAGTTTTAAACTGCACAAGAATTAGGGATCACTGTAAAGTGGTAGCCTAATAATGCTGTATTCAGCAAATGTTTTCATTTTGTGACCAAAAATGTTAATTTGGGGAATGTGGCTTGTTTACTAGCATGGGTTTTTTTTTCCACCTGTAATTTTGCTATCTTAATTGAGATAATTACTCTTCTTTTTTCTTTAAATTACAAGATTCCAGGTTTTATAGGTATTTAATAAAAATTTCAGGATTTTAATTACTGGAGAAGAGTAAGTGTAGTAGAATGCAAACAGGGAAATTAGGGAAATTCTTGTCTTTCCACAAAGTTTGAACTTTGTGAAAGATGCTCCATTCTTTTCCATGCTACTGCTTTTTGTGTAATAGTAATTGTTTGAGGAAGTTTAAATCAACTACTATATGAATGATAAATGGAAGAAGCAAAGGAGCCAAGCTGACCCAACTCCTTTCCTAGCAGCACTAATCCCATTCCATATGGCCTCTGCATTGATACTGTGTTCCTGACTGCCAATCCAATTATGTTAACCACATTTTTCTCCTCTGTATCCTGCATTGTCCTCTGGTGATCTGTGGGAGGTGGGAGCTCAGGAGATGGTGGTGATGCTGGAATTCCTGTAAAACAGTGGTAATCAGATTTTGGAAAATTGAAAGTTGAAGTGAATTTTAATGGAGTACAAGAAGAAAGTGGCTGTTTCATGGCATGGGGACAGTAAAAACTGTGCAGACATGCCATGCTCTAAAGACCACTTCTGTGTAAGTCAGTTGATCAGCAGCAGGGATGTGGGAAGAGAAAAATGCATGTGCAGAGAGGTGGTGGTGTTGTGCACAGTGCTCTGGTTGTCTCCAGCTCATCTATTGATTCTTCATAATCATGTCAAGGTGTGATGGCATGGTGTGACATTAAAGTCGTGCTAAGAGAAGTCACTTCTACTAATAAAATTTGCTTTTCCATTGATCCTAATGAAGACTTCACGTCTCTTTAAGGTTTGCGTGATTCAGGGGCGGTGGTTCAAATAGTTTGAATTAGGAGTAGGAAGAGTGGGGTAGCAGTAAACTTCCAAGTGTGAGAGGTACACAGAAGCTAATCTGGTTCTGATAAATTAGACCACCATCAGATTTTCCTCCTTTAGTCTGTTCACTCTGCAGGCTTCAACAAACATATTGGTTGGGGTATACTCTCACCTGCTAGTTGGGTCTAATGCTTGAGTTCAGGCTTGATTTGATGAGATTTTTTGGAAACTGTGTCTTTCTGGAGCAATGAAATGCTCAAGCTTGTTAATTGTAAGTAAGTGCTAGTACTCAGGAAATTTTAAAAGTCATCAAGAATAGATTTCTGTAGGATCAGCAAATCCACACCACCCAGTCATACCTAGTTGCTGCTACTTGAAATACTGCAGGCAGTGTAGCTCCTCTAAAATGGCTGTAGGTTTGGATTTTAAAAACATTGGCAAAATCCCCTTTTTTCTAGCTTTAATTTTGAAAAAAATCCTGAACTGTATCTTAGGGTGAAGTTGAGAGAAAAAGAACAAAACCCCAGGCTTGAACAGAATACAGTGTGGCTTCATAAGTGGTTAATGTCTGACAAAGACCAGCTGAAAACAGAACCTTACCATGGAGTATACAAGATAAGCTTGAGACAGGGCAAGCCTGTGCCTTTGGTGGTGTGCTAAGAGAAGGTGTGATTTCAAATGAGTTTATGAGTTTTAGCAGCTAAGTTTCAGTTTCAGGAGGAAGTTTGTTTCCTTAGAGCCAGATTTGTAAAAATAATTATATCTCAGTAGAAGTTAGGTGTGTCAGTACCCAGGAGAATCTAGGATCTAGACTTGAATAACAAAGTAGATAATTACAATAGGCTGTAAAAGAGTTATTAATTTTCAGTCTTTTTCTGATGAGTAATAAGAGTAAGTTACTAGGTTTAAAATTTTTCCCTCTTGCTTCTTAATGCCCATTTATTGCAGGGGAAAATGCCTAAATGTTTAAAACAAGCATTTTCAGGTCCAATTGAGTTCAATGTGTGGAAAATAATGTTTATTAGACTTAGAGTTCTGAAGTTTCAGATAAATTTGTCAGGCATGTATTTTTCAGAGGACCAGAAGCATTTACGTTCATCAGATAGCAAAGTCAGTATTCATTATCTTGGAACTGATCTGACGCCACTGCCAGGTAGCATTGCTTTTGTGTTTTGTAGGTACATATTTCTCCTTTTCTATATGGCTAACTTGACCTTTCTCCAGTTCTTTCAAAGACACAAAATAGGATTTATCTTCATTACACAGATACTCTTTTATCGGAGATATTCAGAATATACCTGGAAAAAGCTGTGGTTGACTCAATAGAAGTTGGTGCTTGTCATGAGTTCAGCAGCAGCAGTCATTTTTCTCTTTTTTGTACTAGCTGCTGCAGCACTGTGTTATTGATTTTCAGCTTGGGAACAGCGCTGATAACACCAGTGTTTATAGTTATGGCTTAGAATGTTTAGGCTGGCCAAGCACTTTCTGAGTTTCATGCTCTGCCAGGGAGGAGGGGAAGCTGGGAGGAAGCCGGGAGGACGCAGAAACAGGGCACCTGACCCAAACTGACCAAAGAGGTATTCCATACCATAGCACGTCATGTCCAGGAGGTGGAAACGGAGAGCAGCAGACCCAGAAGGGTTGGGGGGGAGGCATGGCGTGGTTGGACTTTGTATGAGGTGGTGGGGGTGCACTGCTTGGTTGGGCTGGGTGGAAATTAGTTGGTGAGCTTTTGTATTCTTTCCTTGTATTTATTTGCCTTGTCATTATTATTACTGGTGGTAACAGTAGTGATTTGTGTTATACCTTAGTTACTAAACTGTGGGAGTTGCATTCTTTTGATTCTCCTCCCCATCCCCCAGGACTGGGGAATAAAGAGAGAGGAGTGAGTGAGAGAACTGTTTGAGGGCCTTAAACCACGACAGTGCTGCTTTCATAGTATTAGAGGTCCTTCCCAATCTGTTTTATTCTACCATTGCAAAATATTGATGCAGTGGAGATTTTATACATGAACATGCACATGCTCTTAGTTCTACATGAAGGATTAAGAATGCAACCAAGAGCTTAATCATTAATTGTTTGGCTTAAGAAATAGCAAGAGCATAGGTAGTGTGTTTGCTTCACATGGGGTACTTGAAGTGAGGAGATCTTGGTTCTGCTGATGTCCTAATTTCTTCTAATTTGGCCAGAAAAGACAAATTTTTATAAAGTTCAGTGCATAAAATTACATTAAATATAAGTCAAAATCAGAAATGAAGTAAGAAGTTAGAATATTCTGTATAATAATAACACTGTGACAGGGAATGCTATGTATGCAGGTCACTACATGATAGAATGTAGCATTCCGTTTAGTATGTATTCAGTATTTTATATGCAGTTTAGTTTGTTTTGTGGAATGAATGAGCTTTCTTTTGCTCCTTTTGCACGGTGCGCTTCCACTTGCACGAGATCAGGAAGAGACAACTAGAGGTGCTGATTTTTCAGTGATTTTTAGAGTTGTTTCATTTTACTGAGATTTTAATTATATGTAGTTGTATCTTTGAGACCACTTTTTTCACATAACCTGGCTGATTTTATGTGTTCATTAAGAGCATATATTTCTTCCTCCAAGTCTTAATTCCAGAAATCCCTGTGGACACCCCAACAGCTATGTCACAATCCTGGCACATAATTTCTTAAAGGTGCCTCTGTCTGGGTAGGTATTTATAGCTTTTACACAATCTCTGCACACTATTCCTAAAAGAAATGTTTTCTAATTCCATCTAAATATGTGTAAAGCTACAACATAGTTTCATGTTAAAAAGGTGCTGTAAGAAAATGGACTGAAATCCTTATTCTGTCACGTTTGGACTTTGCTTACTACATATTTCTTCCATAACTACTGCAGCACTGAAACCCATTCTTATCAGAATAAGCAGGCAAGTAGCTTTTCTTTGGCTGCCAGAGAAGACAGGTGGGATTGGTGATGGAGGGCTTTTTTTGCAAGATGATGTGTAGAGAGGAGGTTTCATGCCGGAAAGCAATATTCTCATCAATGTAAACTTGCCTTGGAACTTCGAAACTAGCAGCTGAAAGATGTACACTCCACAAGTGTAATAGAAAACCTGCTTCTATAGTATGCCTTACATTTTTGCAAGAGAATGTAGACTGATATAGGTATCGGAATATATTTTACAAGATTATGTTGCCTCTTTGAGAGATGAAATATTGTTTGCATGCTTGGCTTATCCCTAAAAATTTGTTAAAAGCTGAAATGACAGAATATTTGGAGATCCAAATTCCCTTTAATATTTTCCTATGCAGTTTCCGTTTGTGTTAGAAGAAGCTACATTGAGAAGATGACACACATTGTAGTTGTGTGGGTTGTGTGTTTTGGTTTAGTTTTTTGTGGTTGTTGTTTTTTCAGGTGTTTTGGTTGTTTGTTTAGGAGGGATTTTGTTTTCTTTTTTCTTTCTTTTTAAAAATCTCTGCTGGCACAGCAGTTGGAGAATTATCTGTATTTTTCTAGTTCAGGGTTTTCTTCTATTTTTTTCTAAGAACAGCACCACATCCTGTCTGCTAATATAAGCTGTCCTATGTTGATGAGGCCCTTTGTTATTTCTCATATAGTATAGGAATATCTTGATAGGTCTTGTTCCTGGTTTACAAAACACATGCAAAACAAAGGTGTTGCAGCTTTTTTAGGACTGACCAAATGAATGCAAGCCCAGGTAAGAACAGAGATTTGATGTCATGGACTTATGCTTTGGGTCTGCAAGCTTTCTATCAAAATCTGCTATCATGGTGTTTTGAGCAAGGATTTTTGTTGGAAATATTAGTTTGTAAGTTACATTCAGGGCTTTGTTTTTATCCATACCAGCTCAATTTGAGCTTGTGTATCTGGTCTACAGAGATACTTCAGTTTTGCACTGGGGGCATCTTTTCAGGGATTTTCTAAGCTTCTTTTGAAATGACAAGTTTCTCTGGACCCTGAAGCGCTCAGGAACCAGAAGCACATGTGTCTGAGATTTGTGCTGTCGCCCTATAAACACATAATAATTTTTTCACTGTGTATCTCTGAAATAGGTAACATTCTTCCAAAACAAGATAATGTACAGGGAAAATAGAGTTATTAGATTCCACTGGGTGTTGTGCATGCTGTAGCCTTCACTTACGTACTCCAGTAAGGAGATTCTGTGTAAAAACAGCTTCTAAAAGGCTAAATCAATGAAAACATCACCAACTGTTTCTCTTCAGCAGCTGTGTAGGTTATATCTATGTGTGGAAAACACAGAAGAAATTTCACCACAAGTTCTTTAATTATGCTTAGCCTGTTCCCTTCTTCTCTAGGATCCCTCACTTTGCTGACTGAACACAGACTTTCATGTCCTCCTCCATTTCCGCGTCCTTCATTTAAACCATGAGCTTTAACAGTAAATTATTTAACATATTGGTGAATAAGACTTTTGGATGAGGTTTTGAGGGTAGTGTTATTTATTTCTTGTTTCAGTTTGGTTTGAGGCTTGGTTGTGGGGTTTTGGGGTGCTGTTTTTGGGGGGTGGTTGTTTTTCTGTTGGTTTTTTTTTTTTTTTTTGGTTTGGGGTTTCTTGGCTTTTTTTCTCCCCTATTAGACCTTAATATTTTTTTAATGCTTTGTGTGGGACTGTTCTTTCTCCTTAATGACCTTTTCCCATCTGTAGATGATGGGAGTATTCAGAATCTTGCAGTTTTTCTGGCTCTACAGTGAGTCCTCTGTTACTTTGTGCAATATAAAATTGATCCAATTAATTTTCTGGCTTTAATAATAGTAATAATAATCAATTTAGTAGGGATTTATTTTGCCTAAATAAACAAAGTGGTTTCGAATTGGGCTTGCACACAACCCAGTCTCTTCAGATTTCTGTTCTGTTGCAAATCAGAACATTTTCTGGGTTTGCTGCGCTGTGTTTTTTAATAAAGGTGGTTAAAAAAGTTTACAAAGTAAAAACATTGACCACTCCCTTTTCTTGCTGAGAACAAAATAAATACTGTAAATGTTCTGAATGTTAGATCAATATGGTTGTGATTAAAGTAGAGGGAGGGTTGTTATTACTCTTCATCTACACTTCTATTTAGCGTTCCTGAAAAATTAACACACTTTATATTAACAAACAATTCTGGTTAGCTACTTGTTGTGAAGAGGGTAGTATTCTATTACTTAGAAGAATTTTTCTTTTAAACAATTCCCACTTGGCTTTTCAGAATTCCACTTGTATTGCTGTATTCCCCATTTAATAATCTTTTGACCCTTTGAAAATGTTCTAAGGGGAGATATTTAGGAATTACTTTTTTGTTTGATTAAATGCAGGCAGAAAAATGACTTCTGATCAATTTGATCAGGCAGCGGTATGTCAGAATGCTAAGAACAAATGCTTTTGAAAAGTGTTTCTTGCATCCACAAAACTATTAAAATTTTCTGAAACAGTTCTTGCAGATTTTGCCTTAGTGTCATCTCTGTAGTTAGCACCAGAAAATCTAATGTTAGTTTAGAAGGTTTTGTAGAAGTATGCATCTGGAGAAGCTTTTAACTTAATTTTTTTTTTATCTAGGGATATGCCTTACTCCTCCTGTAGGCTAACATGCATGTTGATGCAAAGCCAGATGAATAACTGCATGTTAAGTTACAGTAATTCTGTGGTTCTTTCGGGATCAAGCAACTATTGCTAGGTAATTTATTCCTTTTGTTTTCAAAGGTGTTGAGTGTCAAAACTGCAGAGATACCAAGACCAGAACATTGTGGAAGAAAAATATTCAGAGTGCACGTATCAGTGTAAATTGGAGTGTGCCAGTATATGTCTTCAGTACAGCAAACTTTCAGCCTCATTATATGATTTATTTGAGAGAGATTAGAATATGCATATTTCCAACTAAACTGGAATTTTACTTTATTGCGCTTGAAAGATAAAAACCCTTATATAAATTTGTGTGAGAACTGTTTAAACAAGTTAAGTGACATATTAAGAGAAAAATATCTTTCTGCTAGTGGGATTTTTTATAATAAGTACAGCTTGTGGACATATTTCTAGAATGTAAGTTTTGTGTAAAGAGGAATGGAGATTTTGTACATGTCTGCATGACATCTGTACTTAATTAGCAAGTTTATTTCTAAAAGTGCTTAGCTGAAGCTCAGAAATTAATCCAAATAAACCTTTTATTTTCTTTGAATTACTTTTTGTTAATAAAAAAAAAAAAATATGCAAAGCCCATGTGTTTGGTGCTTGTGGTTAGTCCAGACATGCTTTTTCCAATACAGACCTCTTTTTAGTGCTACAGCACTAGTAACACTGTGAATTGCAGAAAACACTTTGTAAAACATTGCAGTAAGGGAAACTTTTTAGCAGAATTTTCTGGTTTCATTTCCCATGTGTATGGGATATTGTTTTGACATATCAAAGAATTGGTTCTGCTGCAAACAGAAGGAAGGAGGTGTATTAAAAGTAACTGAGGATGGGTGGGTAAAAAACTGGAGGAGGCTGTGCAAGAGATTCAGGTTGCTTCCACCAAACAAGTCTTACATTCATTCCTGGAAGTCTCAGCCCTGGCCCTTTTGCTAGCTTTTGCCAGTATGGCCTGCTTATCAAAGCACTTTATCAGTGGGGAAGGGATGTGGGTTAACCACTTCACTCAACTCGAACTTCCCAGCTAGTGGTCTGTCACCCAACAGCTGTTTTTCAATACATACACTATGTGCTGTGGAGCCGATTCAGAGCTCATGACAAGAACGGCATTGTACTATGGGGCTTGTTTGAGTTTGGGGTTAGTTTCCAATGAGCTTTAAGGGAAAAGAAACCAAATGTGGCTTCAAGCTTCTGCTTTTTCTTTTTGTGAAAGGTATTTTCCCCATCACAGTAAAGCATATGCTTACGTGTATATGTCCAAAATATGCAGTTAAACATATGCTTACGTGTATATGTCCAAAATATGCAGTTAAGCATATGCTTATGTGTATATGTCCAAAATGTGAATTTCAGAGCAACAGTATGAGGCTTTTTGCTTGCTAGTAAACTGGCACTTGCCATGTCACCTTCCTGGAAAGTGTCAGTTTATCTGTTTTAAGTGCTAATATAGCAAACCAGATCAATTGGTAATTCTGAGAGTGATATATCCTTAATATAGATACAGGATGTGAATATATGTGTCTATATTTCTGTGTATTTTCAGTCTATACTTCTATTTATTTCTATTTATTTTTTCTTTATATATGGGAAAAAAATAGATTCAAAGGTAGACTGAATTTGAACAATTTTTGAGAGGCAGCACATTTAGAGTCAGAAAACTAATTCTCTGTTTCCTTTAGTGTTTTCCTTCTTACTTAAACATAAGTTAAATATCTAGCCTTCAAGGGGGTGAACATAACTCTCTAAAAATGCATAAGTTTAGTGCAGATTTGGGGTGAGCATAGGAGAAATGTTAGTATCATTCCTACTCTTCATAATCCAAGTGCAGTGGTGAAACTGCTGAACTTCCCACCACTCCTGGACCTGGAGACCCTAGAAAACAGAAGTCCAGTATGGGGGAAGCAGAGGACCAGCAGAGCAAAGCCAAACCCAAGCAACTGGGAACCTGTGGGATGGCAGGGTATGCTAACAGACCACCTAGAAGTTAAGAGGGTTCAGGGTGGCTTAAAATGCAGGAACAGCAAGGAGGTTTTTTTAATTCTGCACTGGAGGGAGGTATATGGGATGTAACTGGGTATTGGGTATTTATTAATCACCTCCTGTATTAGCCAGAGGTTAATACAGAAGGGTTTTTTCCAAGCAAAATTTATGTAACTTGTTGAAAATACCTTCTTCATTCTCAGTGGGTGCTCACCGCACCTGGGGTCAAGGATGGTAGTGTAGCCCTGGCCACCTCTGCTCCGCTTACTGTTCCTTCTCCTTACCGGGTAGACTGGCCTCGAGCTCATAAATGCACCGTAAAATTTCCAAGCTGCATGGGTCCTCTGGAGATTAATAATTGCAGAAGGAAAGCAGCAGGAGTGGAATGCCATTCTGGCAGGATAAATCCCACTGGGGCAGTGATGAAGCCAGATTTGGCTCCAGTGTCTTTCTGAAGATTGTCGGGCTTCTATGTCTCTCAGATGGGTGAAGCACACAAAAAAACTGCTGGGTTTTGGCAGGCTACAGCATAAGGCTTCACCTTGCAGACCACAGGTATCCCAGGAGATTATTCCTGTAGCACTGTGTTTTGAATTTCATGATGCTGCAGTCTTCTGAGCACCTTCTATTCGATCGCCTCAATGGCACAGTTAAATCACAGGCTGTGGTTCACAGTCCCTTCCAGAACAGCTTTATGATGATTTACCAAAACTGCCTTTCTATGTGAGGAAAGTTTGTCATTAGAAGGCTTTTCCTGGGAACAGTGTAGGCAGAGGGTGTTAAATATTCAACTTGTGCAGAATTCCAGCATTTGCATGGGATACAACTGGAGTCTAGAAAAAATTTACTATGGTTACTTTGACAGAAGTATGACAAATCCTGTTAATGAGTTATATATCACACTTTGAACTTTTTGCAAATGGGTTTTGTTACCAGACCCTGTTTCCATTCCTTTTCTTAAACATAGCAAATTAGTAAGAAATGTGGGAGAGTGGAGAAGCGCACTTAAATTGCACTGATTATTTGATCCGTTTCCTTATAAGTGTAACAAATAACATTATTTAATGTCTTGGATCCAGAAGACTCAAAAACCCCTCTAAAATGCTTTTTTTTTTTATTCCTTCAAAGAACTTATAAGAACTATTTGATCTGATTCTCTGTAAACCTTGTATTGTGCAAGATGTGGACATATGTGCAAATATGCTTACAACAGCTTGAAACAGTAATTGAGTTTACCAGTGGCTAAATCTGGACAGGATGAATTTAAACAGCTACAATGGAAATACTTTGCTAAAGTATTACCTAGGATAAAGTGCTATACAACCTGTACCCAAAAGGAGAGTAAGATGTTATTTTTGCTGGCAAATTACTAACTAGAGGCTTCCTGAAACATTGCTTCATACAGATTATTTTACCCAGAGTAACTTCTCAAAGTGTTTGTCAAATATATCATACTGACATCCCACATCCAGTTATTGGTGTAGGACAACTACCACAATACACATGATTAGAAGCCTTTTTAAGGAAGTGGTCTCAGAAGTACTGAAAAGCAGTTGTGCTATGGAAATTTTTGTGTTCTCTCATAGATTTAAAGGACTTTACCTGGCTATCAACAACATTCATTAATTTAGTAGGCTTTTATATTTCCAGTGGAGGTGTTCAACTTAATTCTTATAAATTGTATGGGCCTTCTTTCATGTCCAAGAGAAACAGTTGCCATGGGAGAGTTGTTAGCAGGCCTCATGCCGAGATGAGGTCACTTTCCATGGACCATAGAATCACAGAATCATAGAATAGTTAGGGTTGGAAAGGACCCTAAGATCATCGAGTTCCAGCCCCCCTGCTATGGGCAGGGACATCTCCCACTAAACCATGCCACTGATGCTTCCCATTCTGGTAGTTACAACACACTGACTGTAATTGTTGCTTGCCATTATTAAAGTCAGGAGATTTCCCCCAAATACAATTAGAAGAGGTCCGTACAGGGCCGTGGTACTCGGAAGCACAGCCCAAAGGGTTTACAACCCTTGGCAGACACTTATAGCCACAGTATGGTTCCCACACCGGTCTTGCCCTCTCCCTTTAAATATTTGGGGTAACTCCCTTATAATTCTGTCCTGAGGTCAAAATTGAAACTCATTTAATCCTTTAATTATTCTTCTCGCCTTGCATGCTATGTCCCAAAAATTTTTAAGTTGATGCTCAAAGACCGGTTTCAATTTGAGGTCTTTTCATGCAAACCTTTTATTACATTGGGATAAGACTTGATACCACTTGTCCTCAAATATTTCCCAAGTTTCAGGAAGCAGTAGTTCCCAACTGCAAAATAATTTTAATATTTCCAGTTGTCTTATTTGATCCCTAGTTGGAAGCATATTAGGATCCCTGCACTGGTTGCAGTAGGTTGTTTGTTAAATGGTACACAAGACCATTTTCAATTACAGTTCCAATATATACAAACTACCCAGCATAGGTGACCTGAATCGGGGTGTTTTATACCTGGGATGTCAGGTGGGATTATTGAGCAACCTGCACCCCCTGTCAATTCAGGTAACCTTCCTTCTCTCCAAGGAATGAAATATGTCTGTTTCCACATTACATTCCTGTGGTATTTGGAACCAGTGTAAAGTAACTTCAATTGACATAAATTAATTCAGACCGAGTTAGCCTGGTTATAAAGGAAACTGTTCATGGGTCCAGCCTCATTTTCGTTATCTGGATCTTCAAGTTTGTCTTATGATTAGCTTAGTCTCTCCTGGTTTTGATGTTACCTTCCACTCCTTTATTGGACCCTTGACTTGCAATACATGGGTCCACCCTTTTTCTGCAGTTCGTACAGCAGTATCTGTGGTTAACAGAACAAGAAAAGGTCGATTCCGTCGTCTTCGGATCTTCACATGCAGAATTATGGGCAAAAAAATATTTCAGCCGAACAGGGAGCTTTTAAAATATTTTAGTTGTTTGCTTATCTCTATTCAGGTTCAGGATGGTGCCAGTCTAGACCTGGCCCGAACAGGAGCCACCAATCATTCTACTGCTCTTTGTTTCAGATTCTGAAATGCATTTTACAGATTTGCATCATACCACAAAATGTGGGAGGACGTAAAAATGAGGCAGGTGAGTCTTGTCAGTTCAGAGGAACACTGTTACTGAAATTCAAGCATTAGCAAAACCAGGATGAAGAATTCTTTTCCTTTTTTTTCACCTCAGTAGGTTTCAGTGTTCAAGGGAGGTGTGGCTGTCTGAATTTGGGGACTTCCTTTCACCATTATGCTAAAAAAAAATTGTCCAGTTCAGTAGTTCCATGTATTTTATGAGTGTGCACATATGACTAACCAGGAACTGAGTTTAATAAAAAATATTTTAGGCTAGATATACATATAACACAATTAAAACTGACAGATCTCCTAGACTTTGTAGAACCCTAAAGGAAAATATCCCAGTTGGTCACCAAATGGGGAGTCTAGGTGGCCCCAATAAAGAGCATTAAGATGTGACCATCTTAAGGTGAGTCACAGCAATTTTTCCTCCCTACATTGAATCCCAGACAGGAAATCAGAAGTAAGAGAGACATTCTAGACCAGGACTCACCTCAGGAGTAAAACTTGGTTTTTAAGTTTGTTTGACCACCAACTTATTTTTTAATAATGTGATGAAACAGTGGTTTTTGGCAGGCTACAGTGTAATGCTTCACATTGCATCCCATGTTATTGTCTTTGTAGCAGTAGAGATTGAGCAGGACTTTCCTTCTGAGAATCAGACATCCTTAGGCCCATGAGAAATTTCAGAGCAACACAGGTTCTCTCAGAAAAGTAAACGTGCTTTTAAATAGCTGTACTCTAAAGGGTGAGGGCAAGCCCTAGTGATCAGGAGTCCTGAGTATTTAGATGGTCAGGTGAGAACCTTGGGAGGCAAGTGGTATAGTAGCAGGTTAGTACACCTTGAGCCATGGCTACTGCAAAAAATACAGCAGTGCAACTTGGTGAATCCTGAGTTTTAGGTGAGTGACCTTTGGATCCAGAAAATCATCACTTACGGCTCCCTGCCCAGCAGATTATAAATAGAGGATTTGTTTGCTGATTGTAGGATATAGGTGGAAGTAAGTCATTTATGCCTGCTAATAGGTAGATATTGTAAATAAAGTCATAATTCTTTTAGTCCCGCATTAAGTTACCATGTCATCTTTATGATGTGTGAGCTAATCATGGGGAAGGATTAAATCTGAAAGTAAATCTTGAATTTTTTTTTACCAGTAGATTTATTTCTTCTTTTAAACTTATGTGCTAATTCTTGCATCTTCGAACACTGTGAGCTACCCAAAGCATGCAGGAGGCTGTTCTCAAGAGTATTTATAGAATGTTATTAGTCTTCAAAAGAGGTTCATGATCCTTCATGCTGTATAAAGATGGCTGCAGGTGGTGGTAGAATCCTTTGGAGAGACATGCTAAAGTATTGCATTGGTACTCCTGGATTTTTACTAACAACTTCTTAAGAGCTGTCCAGAAAAGATTAATAATTTTTTCAGAAAGGAACTTTATTTTATAATTTGATTTTTCCCTGCTGATTTTTACTATTGACTACTTGTGGGAGATGGAGGTTGAACCTGAGACATCTTACACTCCAGAGCATGCTTGCTACATTTCTTCTTAAAAAGTCTGTCAAAACACAAGTGTTTTGCAGGACAAATGCATCAATAAAGCAGTATATTCTCCAGTGCATCACCACTTGTCATTTATTCTAAAATATTATTTTAGAGGCTAAAATATTGCTTTCCAGTGTAAAGAAGAGTTACAAATCTTTTAAAATTAAAATAGAGGCAAAAGTCTCTTTCATTCCATTGAATGTCAAAAGTGAGGTTTGAATGTTGTTAAAGGAAGTTGAGATTGAGTATACAATTTCCTTTGTATCTGGAGCAATGAACAAGTGATGATTTGTCCAGGTCTATTGTTTCAAGAATTATTGTTAAGAAACAAAAGGCTGTGAAGCATCCTTTGGAGAATCTCATTCATTTTATCATTCCTGCAGATATGAAAGAAATTCTTTGTTCAGCAGAATCATTTTTGAAAAGGGTAAGGATACAAGCTTTGCCACCTTCCCTTTAGGAAGTGCTCTCCAAACAGTTGAAGGGAAATAAAAGAACTTTTTTGCTGCTGTGACTAAATGTAGATCTTGTTCAAGTCTTTGGCTTGCTTCAATATCTAACCCTTCCTCACCCAAGGTTTACCTGGGCTGCAGGACAAAAATAACACTGAATCCCTTGCCAACTGCTGCAACCTTTCTTTTAGATGCCTGCTGCTGCTTAGAGTCAGCTCTCCTGGTAGTGGAAGCTCTGAGGCTCAATCACCTGTGCTCCTTTCACGTAGCCTTCAAGCACAGCACCTTTCCGTACTACAGTCCATCTTTTGGTCTTTGCTACTATTTAAATGTATTGGTTGATTGATTTTTGTGGTCAGTCCCAAAGCCACTGTTTTGTAACTTAGTTAATTTTAATTGAGATTTGCCAGTAATGTCATGACTAGGCTCTGTTGACCCTATGTGAGGTGGAGTGTTGCAGCTTTTTTTCGTTCCTGTCATCAGATAGATACTAACAAGTGGATCACATAAAATAAGCAGAACTAGCTCTGTGTTTAAAATGCTGCCAGAAAATGCATGTTCAAAGTAGAGGTGGGTCATTAAAGTGCTTCCTGAGCTTGGTTTTTCTTATTGTTCAGCTGTATCTCACAGTTCCCAATGCTTTCTCTGCAGAATCTCAAAATCTGAAAAGCAAAATGCAAGACTTCTTGTTCCACTTCTTTTTTTTTTTTTCTTTTTTGTCTGTGGTCCTTTCATCTTTCCTTTCCTCCTTTGCTTTTGTCTTTGCCATCAGCTTCTTTCCCTTCAGGTTTTGTTGTTGTTCCTTCCTCCTTGGTGTTGTCTATACCATCCCTATGTGTTATCTCCTCTTCCCAAGCATTAGTATTGCTGTTTAGTGTTTCCCAACATCATTAGGTTAATTCTCATGCTTTTGATCAGCACTTCCCTCCTAGGTTTGCTCACATGCTTCAGCCAAAGCTGGGAGGAAAGTGTGAGGAGATCAGACAGTCCAGAGACAACAAGCATGATTTTAGAGCAGTGTCCTGGGACGTGGTCAGGAAAATGGCTTAATAACAGGATGTCCCATGAAACGCAAGCCACTTGGGAAGTGTGACAGCCTTTAGAGCCCCATAAGATTATAGCTTCTGTAGCTGCTTCTTGTATGCACACAGTTTCAGTACCTTTTTACTTTGAATACAGGTTTGGGTTTTGACATATTTCAGACAACTGTCTGCAAATATTTTTAGAAAGGGGGAAAATCCCCTTCATCCCTGCCTATTTTGGTTTTAGCTACTATAAGTCCCTTTTTTCTTGATCATTGGTTTCCAATAATATTCTAAATATGTATAATATTTAGGAGCATCTCTATTCATCTTTCAGTCAGCGTCTAAGTGTGTTATTTGTTTAGTTAAACATGTATTCTGTAAATATATTATTTATCTGATAAATCCTATTGGTTTATTTGGAACCTTTACAGCTTTAAGCGCAAACACAAACTTTGGCATGGCAATAGTTTTGAAAACATGTATTATTTACCCATCAGAAAGTAATGGGTCCTGAGGAGCCATTATGGTCCAGCTTGTAAATCCTTCTCAGTTTGCATATTATTGACCCAATAGACAGTAACAACTCCAGGGACCTGTTGTGGTCTATCCATATTCATTTGGTTGCCATATATGTGAGTAAAGTCTACTTTCTGAAAATTCTTACAAATGTTTGATTGAAAAAAAATATATACAGAAAGTTATATTTATAAATTAAATTGCTTGGTCAGTTTTAATTTCCCTCTTTCCTTCTCCCCTGTAAATATCTAGAGACACTTTTAAGGAAAATTGTTTGCTTTGGAATTAAACAAGCACCCAGAAGAGCTTTATCCTGGTAATTATTTCTTTTATTTAAAAAAAGCCACTTATGTAATGTAATACACAGTCTGACTTTCGACACATTTTTAAAAAATGTTTTTATGCCAAGTTTCAGACTAACAGCAAATTTTTACAGCTGAATAATGAACACTAAACACATGCGTGTATGATGGAAATGTTGACACCTCCAAGGCTGATAGAACAAAGAATTTTTGTTTAATGATACTTTTGGTTTTTACAGTTAGAAGTTCTGAAGTTTTATTCAAACTATTTCTTTAAAACAAAACCTCTTTGGATAGCATAGGAGCATCCTGTGTGGTCCAAAAAACATGTGGCCATCACCAGAACTGTCAGGCTCTGGCACCCAAGAAAAAGCTAGCAGTATTCGTACTCGTGTCTCGGTCTACATGCCTGAGTTTGTTACACTTGTTTCCACAACATGGTGAAGGGATAAATGAGGATTACAGCCACATTGGTATGCAGTTATTCCTAACTGTGTTATGCCACAACAGTTCCCCTGTGCAGTTTATTCTTGTTTGGAAGACTGACTGGGGGATTTGTCAGAAAAAGCCTGATTTTTGTCAAGTATGGAGTTGTCGTGGTTTGAGGGTCTCTCTCAAACTCATGCAGCCGCTCTCTCACTCCCTCCCCTCTCTTTCTTCCTCAGACCGAGGGGATGGGGAGGAGAATCATAAGAATGCAACTCCCACAGGTTGAGATAAGAACAGTTTAGCAACTAAGGTATAACAAATCACTACTGCTACCACCAATAATAATAATAGAGAAAATACAAGGAAAAAAAAGAATACAACAGATCTTCACCTAATACCTAGCCACGTCACACAGCGCCCCCCCATCACCTAATACCAAGCTCGACTACACAGTGCATCCCCATCACCTCATACCAAATCCCAGCCGTGCTGCCCACACTCCCCTGCACCACCATCTTTTACAGTCTCTCCCCTCCCTCTCCATTTCTACATCCTAGACATGACGTGCTATGGTATGGAATCCTTCTTTGGTCAGTTTGGGTCAGGTGTCCTGTCTCTGCTTCTGCCCGGCTTCTTCCCGGCTCCCCTCCTCCCTGGCAGA
>JASSUY010044330.1:0-15720 GCA_032466535.1 Forpus xanthops
ATATGATGGACAGTGGCTTAGCAACTTCATTTGCCAGCTCCTTCAGGACCAGTGGATGGATTTCATCAGGTCCCATGAACTTGTGCATGTTCAGGTTCTTAAGATGGTCTCGAACCAGAATCTCTCCTACAGTGGACCAGGGTCTTCATTCTCACTGTCCCTGCGTCTGCCTTCCAAGACAGGTGGTGTGGTCACAGCATTTGCCAGTGAAGACCGAAGCAAACAAGTCATTAAGTACCTCAGCCTTCTCCAATTCTAGGGTAGCCTGTGTTGCCCTTAGTATGTCTTTTATTCATTACACGCCTATAGAATCCCTTCCTGTTAGAATCTCTTCCTTTTCTAGAAGTTTTAACACCCAGAGGTGCAACTGTTTCAGGAAGGTTTTTATTATTTCTTTTATATATTTTTGTAAACATACACGTATCCTCTATCTGACAAGTTTACCATAGTTTTCCACCTGTGTGAGTATAGCAGTTAGCTTTCTAGAAGTCTGTCAACCTGGAGTGCTTTTCCCTCAATGATAGGGTCCTTTGTTCCTGGGAAAGTGTAACATTTATTTTTGTAATAGTGGGATAAGCTGGTCAGTTGTCTTTCCAAACAACCCTATTGAACATGCGTCTTCACAGGTCGACAGCCTTAATTCATTGCACTATGACTATTTTGAGACTCACTAAATATTTTAAAAAACTTGAGATGATTAAATGAAAGTACAGACTCTACAAGAGGAGCTAGAATGCATCATACATTCCTAACACCTGAATTATATGACACAATAAGAACCTACAGTTCTGGAGTAAGCTAAGTGGAGGTTGCAAAGCTGCTGTCAGCCTACGTTATGTATTCATACGTTTCTCAAAGCACTGATTTGCCCTTATTTTGTTTTATTTGCCATGTCAGGTGCTTTCCAATATCTTCAAAATTCAATAATCAAGTAGTTAAATCTCTTATTTAGTATGTCAGTCTTTGTATGTAGCCTGATTTAGTTTCAGATCTACACCTCTATCTGGATTTAATTGTTTTTCACACTCACAGAAACACTGATTTACAGGATTTTATATTTTTAATATTCTTTTGGTTGTGAACTCCATAAACAATGCTGTGGATCCCTGCTTTTGTGTAATGAGTCATCAGAAGTGGATGGAGGACTAAAATGATTCCTCTGAAAAGTGTATTTTTAACTACAGGAGGAAATAACTTTCATTATCATCAGATTGGCAAAGTACTTGAAGGTAATAGCTACATCAGGCAATTCTTTTTTTTTCCTAGTCCTTATGGCAGAAAATAAGACAAAAAAAAAACCAAAAAAAACCATGACTCTTTTTGCAGAACACTTTTCACAGCAGTGGAAATTTAGATGGAAAGGCAAGATACAGGCACTGTCAAAATAAAATAAATGTTGAAGAAAATGATGGATAAAAAGAGTAAGAAAGAAAAAAATCCAGCAGGATACACTAATTTAAATGGTACTTTTTAAGATCCTTTTCAACCAGAAACCCAAAAAAACCCTTTTAAACCATTCTAATTCGTGTCAAAAGAAGAAATAGTTTGAAAAGGTTTCTGATAAAGCCTATACACTTCTGATTCTGTGCAATAAACTCAGTTATATGTGTAATCAAGAGGGGAAACACTTTTACTGCTGTATTTACTATAATATCTAGAAATTCATAAACAAGGGCTACCTTTCTGTTGTGTTTTCTTCTGCAGTCTACCGTTTCAAACATCAATGGCTGTGGCCATCTCTGACCATGTACTCCATTGAAATCTAGATTCATTTCTGTATTCAGGCAGTCCAGCAAGCTGCAAAAGAGCCCAACATTAATATATCACTGGCTTCACAATAATAACAGGACCTGTTTATCCAACAGCTAAAATCCAACATATCCCATTTACAGTAGTCTTTATATAGACAGCATAGGCAAGATACATTTCAAGCTTGTCAGCAGGAATACATAACATTCACACACCTGATACACACAAATCAGTCTCTAGTTGTGCATTTATGATATACATCCTTGTAATATTTGGAGCCAGATTGAATGATAGGAGATCTTTTGAGTCAGGTAGCTTACATGTGTATCTGTAATCTAATTTGACTGAGTTAAACTATAGGCTTTTGGTAAATTGTCAGCATAAATACAAGGCAGTGTAATGTATTCTTACTCAGTGTAGTTTAAAAGCTTTGCAGTAGATATTGATTACTCTCCTAATTTTCATGCCTAATTTTTATGACATTTAGTCCCAAGCCTCTATTTGCAGGCAGCCCTCTCAGAGAAGCTGGAACAAGAGTTGCCAGTAACAGAATAGGCAAAATCTTCTGTATTAATTATACTTCAGCGCTCCATTTAACAGCTACTATCTGCCAAGATCTGGCCAGAATTGGGGCAGTCCCCAGGCAGGATTTGCCAAAGTAGTAATAAAAAAATTAATTATTCTTCTTTCAGCTGGCTTTCCTACTTAACATAAACTTCAAAACATTTTAATTCCCCTGTCCACTTTCTGTGTGAACAAGGAGATAGCCAAGGTGAAGTTTGACAAAGCACTGGGTATTGGTTTCAATGGGTACATCCACATGTCTTTTAAAATTCTCGATATAAGAAAACTTAGATTTGCAAAACTATTTCATCCCTAGTTTCCTTACAACTGGCCTAAAATGAAAGTGTGCTTAGACTGCCTGCAATATAATGACCCTTGCAATGCTCTTCCTGGATTCTCCTGGCTGCCAAAAGTCCCTGATGGACTGTCACATCAAGCTAGGAAGAGTACCAGATCACATCCCTCCAGTAGGAAGGTACCATGGTACTGTGGCCACCCTGGGGATTCCCACCTTCCTCACTGTGGGCTTATGCCTGTGCATTGCTTATAGCATTGTTCCTGTTACAATATAAGCCAAATTAATGTATTGCACATATTATTATATTTATGAAAATATAGCATAATGTAAATATGAATTTAAGTGTGGAGACTCCAGAAAGAAGCAAGTTTAAGCTGTCCCTGGTTTACTTACTCCTCTCAGTTACACCTACTTCCTTGCTACTGATACGTTTTTGTTCACTTTAACAGATCCAGCTGAGGTTTGAAAGGGCTGCTTCGAGGCAGTCACACTTTAAATTTCAAAAAATCTTTCCCTGCTTTTAACTGCTCTAAAAAGAAAATATGAACATAGATTAATATTCAGTACTTGTTTATATGCATGATATTCTCTACAGAAATCTGTTTCATTGTGTTATTCATGACATATGAGGAAATATTCCTAGATTTTCCAGAATATTTCATTTTCATAACATTTTAACTTAATTGCACTGATATAATGAACCAAGTCCATTTACAGCCACTGCACAGATCAGTATATATTAAACTTTCCACCCAAGCAGAAAGGTTTTAAAACCTTTGATTTGCTGCATCGTTACTAGTGAAATTAATCAATACCTACTAATAACATTTACAGCAGTAGAAATAATATGACTCAAGTGTGTTTTAACTTCAGCAGACCTAATTGTTTTCTCTGTCTGTCGGTACTCCCACTCAGTATGTCAAGGCTGACAAAGTTTAGTTTTTCTGTGAATATCAAAACCAGTAGTCATAGCTCAGCACGTGTTATTTACTGAGCATGGCAACTGTTGTTGCTGCAGCAGAAAATGTGTCCTGCAAATTCCATGGAGTAGAACTGCAAGTGGACAGTCTCCCTCTGAGGGCGTTGAACAGCACCTGTCTAGTAAGGCAGGTAAAGTAGACCTTTGCAAAAGGAAAAATGACGCATGTAGGACCTTATATGTAAGCACATGTATCATTTACTAGATTCTTTTCTCTGTCTCTTTTAAACTCCTCATCTGAGTAACATAATATGTATTTTGTAAATGTATGTTCAACTATCCAAAGGTCAAAGAGCAAGGCTAGAATATACTAGGATGAGATAGATGGCTGGTTGAAAACTTTTCACTTTTGAGATAACTGTATAGTTAGTACTCCCAACACAGATTCTTGGTTGACTGGTTCCTAGTCACAGCCTTCCAGCCCATTTTCCTACTTTGTCTTTAGCCAGATAAACTGCTTTAACTTTGCCAAACAAGCATCCTGTTGATCACTATGCTGCCACTTAGCTGCTCTTTTTCATTCTCCTCACAAAATGAAATATTGTTTATGCTTCCTCATCACCCCTGGGCGACTTGAATCAGCTATTTCCTCTCTCACCAAAGGTAGCAATCTCAGAGTGATGTAAGCTCTTGCCTTGACATTCTGATATACCTTGGCCTGCTCTAGGATTTTACAAACTATTTCAAGCTGTATTTTTTTTTGTTTCCCAGCTTGCCTGTTCCTAGGGCCATCCCAGGAAGCTTCAGGTGACCTTTTACTTCTCTTGGGCAATGTCTTACATTTTGGTTTGTTCCAGGGCACCATCCATTCTTACCTAGCGCTGTTATTCTGATGACCAAGTTTTAGTACATTAGACAAGAGAATCAGAAGAGCCTTGCTGGTTGTTTTTGAGTCTTGCTGGTTGTTTTTAATCTGGAGGATTCAATTATTCTGTTTTCTTGCATTGTTTAAAATGTCCTGCAAAATAAAGTTCATTGAAAAGAATGTATAGACAAGCTAATTTTACTTTTAAAAACAACTGTTTATTTTTTGTAAATCTGGTCCATACATATATTTTTTCTACAGTTCAGCTCTGGTGAGAGAAATCTCACAATGGGACAAAACACTACTGCGTTTCACTCTTACTCTTCTAAGCTTTGCCTACAGAAATAAGCTGTAGAAATAGGTGTCTCACCATTTAACACTAAACACTGAATCCATTTTTTCCTCATGCTCCTTCCCAAGATGTGTGACTACAACATGACTGGAGCAGGGGAGATATATGTTCATGCATGAAAGTTAATGCATACATGGGTTTTTTGGCACAACACCTATTTTGATGTGAGATTTTTTTACAAATCTGAAAAATTCAATTACAGTACTTTATATCCATATCTTCCAGAAAAATGGAATACCAGCTCTAATAAAATATTCCTGACATAAGCTGCTGCTGCTAATTTCTGTTTAGATTGCTATCTTTTTTCCTTCATTTATTCTTCCATACATTGTCTGTTCCACAGGCTTTCTTTTCATGGACTTTTAGACCACGAGGCTCTGGACTATGTCAGAAAGATGAAAATTACAGTCTTGACTATGTCTGGATGGGTGTTTGCTAGTTTCACTTTTTCTGTCCAATGATCTGCCAGTATTTCATAGCTTTTTCTGTACTGCTCATTTATTGTAATATTATACAATATTTACAGTTCATATCTGTTTCTGCAGATAAATTACTATAACATTAGTACATATAAACTGCTTTTCTTCCAACTTATGTCTTTGGATAATCCACCTCAAAGGATTAATTTCCTCTGTACCAATTTCTAGGAAATTATGATTGTAAAAGCTTGGGAAAATAGCAAATTTTGAATGAAAAAAAATAAGCCCCTAATTTTCTTAGTTATAGCCATATTTTGGTATGATTTTCAAATGGAATGGAATGGGCATGAAATGTGAAGCTGATCAAAATAGTGTAGAGACGTGATTTTTCTTGAACACATAAGATTGGTTTTGATTTAAATTTATAATCTTTTGACAATTTGTAACACTTATAATGAAAAGACTTAATGCGCCCTTAAAATGTGTCCATTCAACTCACTGGAATTTGTCCACTGATTTCAACAGTATTTGCGCTATAAGCAGATTTATTTAGATGGGATTAATTGGGTCCTAGGTGAAAAGTTCCAATCTGGGTGATTTTAAAACTATATTATAAAGCAATAATGAAGTGGGGGCATTTCAAATGACACCATTATGTGAAAAATAAAATAGCTGATTTAGATATTCACTTCACATTGAATAAATTACTTATGCATAATTTTAAAACATTAGTTAAAAAAAATATTTTAATTAGGTTCATACATAAAGAATATAACGAACTTTCAGACTTGAATTATCACTGCATTTTCCTCATTCTTAAAGCTATACTATAATCTTATCTGCCTTATAATAAATCAAGATCTATTCAACAGAGTTTTCTGGAGTTACAGTGGAGCCACATGAGTAGAAACAAAATCAATTAACCTCAAGTTTTTCCATGAAGCACTAACCTGGAACAGCCAGTCTGTGCTTTTCCATCAGAGATCCTTGTCAACAGTACCTCCTTCATTTATTTCTGTTGGGGAAAAAAACAAACAAACAAACAAAAATACAAAAAAAAAAAAAAAAAACCAAACCCTTGGAATGCACTTCACTTGACAAAATTATAGTCAAGATATCTGCATCTGAGCTAAGTACATATACTGCCTGTATGGCCAGTGGGGTGAACTGGCAATTGCAGGGTGCATCTCATCTCACAATAAAGGTATACTACAAATGAGATCAGCTACATGCCAGAAAACTTCTCTTTCTGTTCACTGCCTGCAGAAGAAAGCTGGATCCCCATCCCTGATATCCAGTCTGTATATAGGTGAAGTTGAGTGAACTGTACACTCCCATTTCATTGTTACTTCAGTTCAAAACTTAACACTAGGATTGTTACTTCAGTTCAAAACTTAACACTAGGACCCTTTAGATCAGTGTGCCCTTTTAAGTTTAAGCATTTGTTACAGATCTCTTTATTCTACATTCTTTGCTTATGATTTAGCCCATACCTCAAAATGTCCTTTTTTGGTTTCCTTTTATTATTCCGGAAGTCTAGCTGCATTAGTAACACAAATTCTTACAAAAACTTTGGAGAGCAATTAGAAGAAAAGACATTATAAAATAAATTTTGTTTTACTGATGTGACTTTATTTTTAAAAATATTTGCATGCAGATTGACAATTTATGAAATATTACAATAAAGGAATATCTTCAAAAGTAACAGAAAACTATTAAACATTCTCTGTATGAATGTCTGAAAGTATTTAAAAACTATAGAAAAATAAAACCAAATCTATAGATTTTATAATGATTTGTCCCCCTCCTTATTGCAACTAGAAACAGATACCTACTGTTCTACAACTTCAGCAGCTTTCAGGCTCCTCACTGTCTAAAGGCTGATTGGTTTTTCAAGCTGTGTTCATTCATTGATCCCAGATCTGAACATGCCAGTAAATACAAATTTCTGGTCAAAACATTTATCTTGAGGAGCACTTATTCACTTCAAGGGAAATCATTTTTAAACACTGTGTTCCAAAGAAGTGCACCCTGAACATGAGCAGTCTTCAAAAGAGGTATGAAAGTTTTCTACCTGAAAGGTTCATTGACTTACACAGTTAAACCAAATAATGCAAGTTTGCTCCAAACTTCCATGTACCTAACCCTGATCTGAAAAAGTTTCTGAACTTTTTGGAGGATGAACTAAGACAGTCTGTCCAGTGTTATTATTCCTGACAAATTTTTGTCTTGCTTTTTTGCTTGGAGAGGAGCATGTGCTAAAAGCAATGAACATTTCAAGTCCATTCATTAATAGAAAACCATTCTCGAACTGGAATCTCAGACAGCAGAAATCCAGTGTTCCACAAGTTTCATACCCAGTCTAATGTAAACAGAAGTGAACACTGCCTCTGGATGTCTCTAGGTACATGAATTCTACAGAGTCTTATAACAAGCATTTCCAGAAACATAGCCAGAGCCCTTAACGTGTTAAATTCCTGACATAGCTTGGGAATAGCTTGTGTGCCAGACTTGGGTTTTTTTCCCCTAAAAGGGACAGGGGCATTTTTCATTTACAAGCTTGTTTGGCACAGACTTCAAAAAGCAAAAAAGTAAAACACTTGTGGAGAATCTGATCAGCAGATTAATAGAGGTGATTTTGCTAGGTTCATTTGCAGCCTACATCCAGAAGAGAGATTTTTAAAAATTTGAAGATTCCCTTGTTAAATGTATGGCAGTGCTACATAAACATAACATAAACAGCCCATATTCAAGTAACAGTACATTAGTTTCTGGACTTTCTTGCTACATGAGCCACGAAATTTTAATAAAAGATGTCATTTCTCTGCTATGGTTTATTGTAGTTACGCATTTGAATATTTGTGAACTTCACAATTTGACATGCATTTTTAAGCCATCAGAAAGTAAAGTTAAAGACATCATGTATTTACTCAAAGATATCAGTAGAAATGCCAGGCATTTAAGAGAAGACCAAGGGTCAGTTCCTAGATGTTAGTGATATGGGTGATAGTAATAAACAGTAGCTGAAGTTTCTATTCTATTTTAAATACATCTACGTCTGCAACCTAACATCTAGAAGATGTCCCAGAGGAGTTCTTTCTTAAAGTCCTGAATGCCTCTCTCTGCTAAAAAAAAAAAAGCTTAACATCTTTTCCAACTTTATAGAATTAGGACCAAGACCAAACCACTTGCCTTGCACTCACTTTGTGTCCGTATCCCTTGGAGGTTTTCCCTCCTACTCCAAGACTGGAAGTTTTATTTTCTAATAACTTCAGAATCAAACACAAAGTTGTTACGCTCATTAAAGAACCAAATGTCCAATTCTAAGCATTTTAAAGATCTTCTTTGTGGCACATATAGGCATTTAGGAACTGCACAAAACAGTGAAATCAGTGTGCAGCAGTTAAGCAATATAAACATGCCTGAAATTCTGTCTGCAGGTCTCAGTTTCGCAACCCTTCTGACTGCAATGATGTTGCACAAGTATAATGCAAGGCAGAATGTAGTCTGCAATGAATAGTCAAGAGCCAAGAAATGCCTTTTGGTCCATGCATAATGACAGTTTTTTGCTAGCTTTTAAGATTATCAAAGCCACTGTGTGAAGAGCTTCATAATTGTTCTATTATACGGCTTTTAAGGGTGGGGTTCCCTACAATCAATTTAGGAAACTGTTTCTGACAAAGTATCTAAAGAGATCTTTATTGTAATGCTTCTGATTATGAAATTATTCTAGGAATTCAAAAAGTAAATAAGGACATCCTTCTCAGTTGTGTAGGAGAAACCAGATAAAGTCAGTTCAGTTCCCTAGAAATCAATATCTCAGCAGGCCAAAATTTTGATCCAGTGTGTTATAATGCTTGGAAAGGATACACAAATTTTTCACTTGCTGCATTAAGGATGAATCATTTGTCTTTGTTTTAGCAGCAATGCTAAAACAAAGAATAGAGAAGGTGTATGTCAGAGACAAAGGGAAGAAGGAGGACTTAAATCATTCTGAATTGTTCAAGAGCTCAGTTTAATACGAAAAAAATTATTTCAACAATCTGCAAATGAACAAGCCATGGAGGAAGGAAAGTCACACTTTTTGTATTAAATGAGTCCATTCATTTAACAGTTGGATGTGCTGGTAGCTGAATTACCATCTGCCATATAACCAGATGTTTTCCATCCATGTTTTAATGAATCATGTTTTAATGAATCAACTTTGTACAGAGTAAAAGTCTGTTTTTAAGAAGCACTGCATTTTCCTTACCCTGGACTACTTTGGGATGTCAAAATTACAGACTATCTTATCAAATTAAAGTGTTTATGTGACTGTGCTTCCTTTTATGGTGGAAAATGCAGTCTTGCTTAAGCAAGGACTCTCTCCCATCATTTCAAAAATTAAGCAGTGGCACTGCAGGCCTTCCTAGAACATGGCTGTGGCAATGCATCTGCAATTTGAGTAAGAGCATACAGATATTGAAATAATTACCTCTCGCTATTACCCATGGGCTCTCAAGTTTTCATTAGCATTTTATTTAATTCACTAATTACCTTCAGAAATGCTGGTTGTATGTCCACTACCTGAAATGATTGCATTCAAATTAATCAACAAAGATTTCACTACAGCTGTCAGCATGAAATTATAAAGCAGCATGTGATGCATATGAATAGCAAAGCAGTAAAATCCTCTCTGCAGTCCTTAAATTTTCATTTGCTCAAAGTCAAAAAGGTGGCATGGATTTACAAGCAGGAAAGAGAGTGATATCTGATCTCACATCGATGCTGATCATGCAAGCAGCTTACCACAGAAGAACATCTATGTCATTTAGGCCTGGTTTATCATCCAATGGACTATATGAGCACCATTTCTATTTCTATTCTATTCAATTAACTGAAATAGAGTTTATTGAAGGATTGGTCTCTGTGTGCTATATGTACTATAGTATGCACTGTTATACTACTATTTTGATTGATTGATATGAAAATGAAACCTATTATTTTGGCAAAACTCTTTGTTTAATTGATGTTTTATACCTGTATGTTTAGGTGTATATTGCCCTTGTTAACAGGCAACAGAAAGTATTTCTTTCTAAAATGCCCCAAAGAAGAGAAACTGTTACAGACTTTCACCCAGGAAATACTTTCCAAAACCAGGCTTAATACAGTTAATGTGCTTTTTAGGTCTTGTTATATGTGTAAATGTACTTCAGTTCCCTTTTTTGTTGTCTGTGGATGGAATCTCCTAATGTTTAGTCCCAGGCACATATTAATGCATAATTATAAATATACAGGTAAAAGACTGGCCCTCCTGATGGATGCCAGCAGCTTATAATTTTGTAGAACATTGCTTGTGTAAGCAGCCCCTAAACACTCCTTTTCGGAAGTTCTGATGATTAAGATGCACCAACAAAAGCTGTTCACATTTTCGCTCAAAAAAAAAGATAATTTGAAGTAAGTAAACATATTGGAAAAACTAGTTTGAGTTTGGTGAAAGGTGTTGGCCATACTGTCACAAACATGCACAGAACCAACACAAATATCCAAAAGGTCAGAATATTCATTACAGTGTTCTTGACAGCACTTTTTTTTTTTCTCTAGACTGCCCAAAATAGAGTCAAAACCAGAAATAACAAGTTGAGGGAGTTTTTGTTTCGCACCGATGTGAGAAAATTTAATTTATTCATTGAACAGAGCTGTTTCCTGATTTAGCTCTTGGATTGGGAATTGATATCTTTTCAGATGAATGCCCTTACCTCTATACTATAGGATACATCAGAATGGGCCTCTGCCCCCCTTACATAATTTAATATTAATCAGAATAGAAAAGGAGTTTGCAGTTCAATGGTTGAGTCATCACTGGGAGGAGACTTGGTTACAAATTAATCTTTATGCTGAACAGAGAGCATCAAATAGAAGAGTAATAACCTGAGTTTTTAACAGTAACCTAAGTTAGTGAATTGGAGAACTTACTGTCAAAATCTGAGGTACAGTTTGAAGCCCACTAAATGAGAGAGGTGATAAGCAGGACTCCAAGGGTTTTATTTCTCTTGGATGAATATTGTACCTTTACAGTGTAAGGTAAACCCTGCCCTTGTACATGTAACAATTTAAAAGCAGTTTAAGCCTTAAAAGTAAAATGAAACTTAACATTTAGATCAAAAAAGGTTGTTTCAAGTTGAAATTAACTTACTAACTAAATAGGTATGAATACTTCTTTGACTTCCCACTCTCAGTTCTATTTATTTTTCAGTTCAAGCACAAAAATGACCCAGTATTCAAAGAGCTCTTTGACCAACATCTTTCCATAACCAGCCTATTCCTGTGAGATATTTGAAGCAAGGATTTAATTCCTTCTGAATATTATTCTTTCTTTAAATTTTATCAGACATCAATTTGCCATAAGTAGTTTTTGCAAGTAAAAATGATGTGAAAGTGTTTTTGAAAAGCAGTGTAAAGACACACAACACATTAATATATTTCTGTTATATGAAAATTATTGCAGTTAAATAATTTTCAGGGCATTTTGAGAGGGTAAAAAATGGTTATGTCAGCACCCTGCTGTATTTTAAAGTATTTTACAGAGTCTTCAGTCTTTTAACTGATTTTTTGTTGTTGATATGTGGATTGCAACCTTTTCTTTTCATTGACTGTAACATACCCACACTTAAAAATTCGTTTACCTGCATAATATCACCACCTCACCAGGCCTATTCTCAATCAAAAAAGTCATTCCAAGCAAAGCAGTCAGCAAAACCAACATAAAATTTCAGATGTGACCATATTGCTGTTATCCCTTATTTGTGTAGCAGCAAATTTCCATCTCCATTTTCATTTCTCTGTCCCCTTTTCATCTCCTCCTTGCAGGACACTTTTTAAGACATCTAGATCAAAACTCATCCCAACACAGTTCTGAAAAGTGATGATGGTATTTGAGACACCTGGTTTCTGCAGAATGCTTCCAGGTCCCTAGATAATAGGATCATATTCATTGAAGAGAAAAACACCAAAACATATCCAGATGTTTTCCAGAGGCAAAAGAATAAAGTCTGGGTCTAATAATGCCAATCACACTGCATGCTATGCTTCTGGTCATCTAGAACAGGAAATATGTTTTAGAAATAGAAGCTGCCATTTCCAGACTTTCGACATTTTCTTCTTTCTTTGCTTTATATTGCTGTTGCTGCTTTGATCATTATCATTTTGTGTAATCCTGGAAACTTTTATGAAAAACCTCTGAAACACAAAATAAAATGGCACATGTTCTGCTTTCAGAGGACAGGAGGGTTCTGTACTTAAACTGCATTATGAATCCTGTTTGTACTGTTTGGAAACTGAAATACTTTAACCTTACCTTACTTATACAGTAACCTCTAAACAAACTGCAGGTATTGCCAGCTTCTGCCAACAAACCTAGATTTCTGACGTCCTGGCCCTTGCATGTTCTTCTGGCACGATGTCATGTAATGATGTCAAAAATGTATACTCCTCTTGTTTAAATATGGTGGTAAGGATGTCAACGTAGCAGACCTACAAAGGACTATTTGATGATTACACTGAACAGTAATCTTTCACTTAAAAAGGGCTCCTAAGCATGGTGTAGTGTGGAAATTAAATAACATTCCAGCAACTATTCAGGAAAAAGAATGCTTACTTGACATATACTCATTTTTTTACTCCAGCCCAAATTTCTGCCAGCACAGGCCAGTTTTGAAGGACTCTTGTGTTAATTTTAACCAACTTATATTCTCCACATGCTGCTACAAAATTTAGTTAATTTATTTCAAGTATGTGCTAGTGCCTAAGGATGACAAGAGTATTTAGAAATGTTCCAAGATTAATAAAATAAAATAAAAGGCAGAGGTATTTCTCTTTCATGAGAATAAAATTCCCTGCTGGAAATGTCAGTAAGCAGTTAATGGTAGTGTGTACCGCTACATAAATAATTAAATATTTTATAATAAGGATAAAGTATTTTAGACGCCCTTCTCTCACAGAGCAGGACTCTTCTGTACAATCCATACTTTAAGTCAAGACTGACTCTTTCAAATCTCCTCTAGCCCCTGAGCAAAACATGTGCCAGTTTTATCATGCTTATAATATTTGCACAATTAAGTACTTCAATTTATTGCAATGAGAAGAATTTAATTTCAAATACAATAGTTTGCAGTCAGAAAAAAAAAAAAAAACTTCATTCAGGAATTCTTTCATATTTTACATGTCAGTCTAGCAGCTTAGTCTTACTGGCAGTTTCTTTTAATGTAGGAATCTATTATTTTCTATATATCATCTCCCTCATTTATCTCTGTGGTGTGTTTCTACATAGCCAAGTTGGAAGTCCCACACTTAACATACCACTTCATAATTTAGAAAACACAAGTAGCTTTTGTTATTTAAACAAGACAAGTTGTTCAGAATTGTCCCTTCTAGTCACAAAAATCTGAGACTGTCTTGCATCTTCCCAAGGATACCTTGCCTTCCCTATCCCACTCCCAAATTTATGTTCCATGAAATCTCATACAGGCTACAAAAAAAAGATGTTTCTTAGGTCACCTTTGGGAAATGGCCATTAATATAATTTCAGTTCCCCAATGCCTTGCCTGCAGCATGATCTGTGGAGCACCTGTGAACCTGTTCTGAGGAATCAAGCCAACATGAAAACAGAGCCATGGCTTTCCTACCCTCCTATCTACAATGGCTGTTTTCAACATAGTTTCCCTTCTAAAATGTTGGTTTCTCAGCACAAAAGCCTTCTGAAATTGAAAACTGTGAGATCAAGTGAGCAAAGGAAAGTGATTTACCCTTCTGTGGACGCAAAGGAGTTAACACAGGAAAGGAAGGTAGAATTTGGAGCATTCCAAATAGCTTGACCCAGATTTGGTTCCCATTTTCAAACATCTGCTGCTGTTTAAGTAGAACCCTGCATCACATCCAAATGAGAAAAAAAAAAAAAAAGAAAGACAGAAAAGTATCCCTTCATGCAGTCCTACTGGATTTTTTAACAGTATTCACTATATGCATAAATCTCATTAATATGTATCAGTCAAGCAAAAATATAGGATCTCATTTTCTATTTTCTGAAGGAAATCTTGCATCCTTCAACATAAATTGATGCTGCTAATTATTTCCTTTGTATCACATTTTCCAATACTTTGTTATATTTGACAGCCCAAAATGAAGTGAATGATTAGTTGCAAATAATATTCCGACACTAGTAATACAGACAGATAATACTGGAAATAGCTCTCTGCAAAAGCAAGTGGAAATTAGCTGTAGATAGCACCAGCCAGACTGATGTGATCTGCTGATTTTGGTGAAAATCAATATTTAGGGCACTAAGACTGAAGTTGGTACAAGGCTTTTTTTTAAAAAAAAAAAAGAAGTAAATCATTAACAGAGAACAAGGGGTATAAATCTCCATATATGGCTGTTAAACCACGCATCTATACTGTTGCTCATCTGAAAAACAGTAAACCTATCACTTTTTACCAGTTTTCTTGATTCTGATTCTTGTCAGAACAGCAATTATCCCAAAGAACAGCAATTATCCCACAAAAGCTGGTCTTGTCTGTCCCAGTCTCATATTTGAGTTCACTGATGCCATTTAAAACATCACAAAAATCCTTGGAAAGAATGACGTTGATACAGAAACATGTCTAGAGTTTGTGAGTTGAAGTAAAAGTAAAGGAATACATCATGAGGAACAAAATCTACCAAAATTTTCTGTAGCCATGAAGTAGGACAGCAATGGGCAGCTTTTGAGCATAAAGGCCACAGGAAAATTATAACTTGAAATTTTGATGGACTGCGATATCATGATAGTACAGAGAAGATGGTGGCCCATAATTTCAAATAAAATACTGTGAAAAGCATGACTTTATTTCCCGTAAAGTTCATTGTGCTGTATTTATATTTATACTTGGAACAGTCACAGATCATAGAATCATAGAATTGTAGAATAGTTAGGGTTGGAAAGGACCTTAAATTCATCTAGTTCCAACCTCCCTGCCATGGGCAGGAACACCTCACACTAAACCATGCCAACCAAGGCTCTCTCCAACCTAGCCTTGAACACTGCCAGTGATGGAGCATTGACAACTTCTCTGGGCAACACATTCCAGTGCCTCATCACCCTTACCATAAAGAATTTCTTACTCAGAGCCAATCTAAACTTCCCCTGTTTGTTTGAACCCGTTACCTCTTGTCCTATCACTACAGTCCCTCACGAAGAGTCCCTCCCTCCCCAGCATCCCTATAGGGCCCCTTCAGATACTGGAAGGCTGCTCTGAAGTCTCCATGCAGCCTTCTCTTCTCCAGGCTGAACAGCCCCAACTTCCTCATCCTATCTTCTTATGGAAGGTGCTTCAGTCCCCTGATCATCCTCATGGCCCTCCTCTGGACTTGTTCCAACACTTCCATGTCTTTTTTATATTGAGGACACCAGAACTGCACACAATACTCCAAATGAGGTCTCACAAGAGCAGAGTGGAGGGACAGGATCACCTCCTTCAACCTGCTGGTCACACTCCTTTTGATGCAGCCCAGGATACAGTTGGCTTTCTGGGCTGCGAG
>JASSUY010044332.1:0-24094 GCA_032466535.1 Forpus xanthops
TTTACACAGTGAAATATTATGACGATATCAGTTCAAATTAAGACCTCAAGATTTCAGGGGACCAATAATAAGCAAAAGTTAATCATGATAGTTGCAATCAGGTTAAAAATATTAAAAATGTAATTGAAATGAAGTTACAGAATATTTCTTGTTATTCCCTTTGATGGACTCTTCTGCTCAAAGAGAAATCACACCTTGACATATCTGTATTAATGCAACCTTATACATGGAAAATGAATGTTGACTTTATCAGGTCATATGAAAGAAAATAGATTTTGATGTGATAACTGACACCTTATTTTGTAAATGAGTACTTTGGTGATTTGAAGAAATAGCCTAAGACAAAGTTGTCTCTGACAAATAGCATTTTAAATATATTACAAATACCATTCTGTCACATATGTCCATACACAAAGCAGAAATACAGTGGCTTTCACTTTGAAAGATAAAATCCTATAAAAATATCAGAGAGTCTAAAAATGTTTTCACATATAAAACCAAATACAACTCAATTTACATTATCTGAATTTTTTTCAGCCTCAGTTAACAGCGTGCATTGGGAACATTCAGTAATTCAGAAAAAACAAAGCACCAATAACTACAATAAAATATACATACATACATGTTTATTTTTTTATTGTGATATGTATTATTATTTCACTTTTAAAAGTTCTTACTGATTACCTCTTGACAAAGGTTAGAATATCTACAGATTTCTATTCCCTAATGAGGTAAAACCAGAAACTGCATTTACACAATGATGTATTTTAAAATGGCATTTTAAATTGTGTTTTTCTTGCGGCTATTATTTGGGCATTTCTCATACTGTTACAAACCTGTGACTCGAAGCTTATCTGTGCCAATTACAACCTCATTTTCATCCACTGTAAAAAGCGGTTTGCCATCCTTTGAATTGATTTGAAATTGCTGACCGTGGAATTCTACCATTTTAGGACCTGCAAAACAGAGTAGAATAATGGATTAATTACATCACTGCTGTTCATGTTTTTATATAAATTGCTAATAATTTGAATTGTGGTCTTAATCATTTAATGACACATTTAAGTATGCTAAGGATCATGAAGAACCCAGATATTCTAAGGATAGTGGCCCTGTAAGTTCTGAAATTGGGTAAGTCTATTTATAAGATCAGAAATGTGGCTCAAAACTGTGCTCAGAGTCACATTTTCAAGCTGGGTTTCCAGGGAACTTAGGAAATCCCTGATGAACTGATCAAGACAAACACTCCTGTTCTTGTTGAAACTGCTGAGATTTTCTGATAATTCTGAGTCTACAATCTCTTCTTTTTTTTAAATAAAATCTAATTATCAAAATCCTTGCAGCACCATCCCTTATGATTAGGGAGGCTTAAATGCTTTAAAATTACAAGCACCCCATGTAAGAGCAGGACCCTCAGCTCTTCATAGAAAATGTCAGTTTGATGCCACATACCTAACAACTGTTACTGATCATGCTCTTAGATGAGTTTCAAAAAGCTACAAAAAATATTTGCAGCTTGATCTGGTACTCCAAAAGTTACAATAATTATCTACAAGACAGTCTTTATGTATTACCAAATCCTAAATTCAGTAAAACATCCTGTTCTAGAGTATTGACTTGGTAAGCGGATATAAATCAAAACCTTAATATTATCCTTTCTACAACCTGATCAATTAAAAATTCACATCACGTAAATTTGAGTGTCGATTGGATAGAGTCATCATCTAAATCCGTGGTCAGAATTAGAGTTCCAGAGAATGGTCAAAGCAGTTAAGATTCCTTTTTAATAAATGTTTTTAATAAATTTTTAATAAATGCATTTCATAGACTATTCATGGGAGTGAGAGGTGCTGAGCTGCTTCTTTTCCAGTAGGAACCTGTCTTACCACACCTGCTCCCGTAAATGTTAAGTATATTCCAGGCAGTAATTTCCAGAAAAAACAGCATTAGTATTTTTTTTTCCTTCCAGATCTTACGTTAAAATACATTAGGTGGTGGGTGATTGATACACTAAGAAATGTATTCTGGTACTTCCTAAAATCTGCATGGTACCTGATGCAAGAGATGTATACCATAAAGTTCTATAGAACTTGCTTATTGATTAGCTTGGCAGGCACAAAGTATTGCTTTTAACTGCCCACCAAGCACAGAAAGGGTTCTAGAAGCCATAATATCCTAAACTAAGGCAACAATTTTAAGGCATAAAACCCGGTACAGATTCTATTTGAAGGCTGTTAGGACAGAAAGCTGAACTCTGCAGTACATTATACTCTGCTGGATATGCGTACCCTGACACAGCTTTACTCATCTCAATTCTGCTCTTCTCTAAAGCTCCTCCAAAGCACATGATTTTATTTCTGAGAAGTGTATTGCAAAAAGTGAAAAGGTGCTAAACAGTCTTATTTTTTTTTTTCAGCAAAAAAAAGCAGTTCTGGGTAACTGAGGCAAGGTTAGACCTCTATCAATGGCTGCCTTCCACAGATTCAGTTCTAAGCTGTGAGGTTTTATAGTGTGAGTAATGTTTCAAATAATAATTAGAAAGTGCTTTAAGTGTATTTGTATTATTGTGCAAACCTGCAAACAATATGCAGCAATATATCTAGAAGACTCAGAAATACATACTGCTAATTCGTATACAATTGTTAATTGTTTACACACAAGTACAGAAAAATACTTTCAAGTGATGAAGATACTGTATGTTTAGAGGAAATGTTATCTACTGATTTCCTTGGTACAAAGGCAGTCATCTTCGAAAATGAATTGCTGGGTCTCAATAGTAGCACTTCTGCTCTTTCCTTCTCAATAATTTGGTAGACACAAAAATTTTAATAACACATTGGAAAAAGAAAAAAAAGGATTTGAAAGATCCGAAGTGTGACCTCACTTGCACCAGGACTAAATTGATCCCTTATAGGAGAACATTTATCTTCTCGAGTTGCTGAATCTATTTCACAGAATATCTTGTTAAAAAAAGGGTTTTTCATGCTTCTCATAGTAAGAACAGGAAAAACTTTTCTCAAACAGCATGAATTGATTGATCTAATGTGTGTCTCTGCATACTGCCAGAAAATTGACACGTATTTATTAATTCTGTTGCTATGGAATGTAGATTAATTCAGAAAGATGTGACATAAAAAAATAGTTGTAAGATAATCATAGAATCATAGAACAGTTAGTGTTCGAAGGGACCTTCAAAGCTCATCTAGTTCAACCTTCCTGCAGTAAGGAGGCACATCTTCAACTTGATCAGGTTCCTCAGAACCACATCCACTCTGGTCTTGAATGTCTTCAGGGATGGTGCATCCACCATCTCTCTGAGCATCCTGTGCCAGTGTTTCATCACCCTCATTGTAAAGACTCCTTTCCTCACATCCAGCCTGAACCTCCTTTCTTTTGGTTGAAAAACATTAGCTTTCATCTATCACAACAGGCCCTGATAAAGGATTTTTTCTTTTCTTACTCTCTTCTGATATTCATAATTTCTGATAACCTATGGCTATCACCTACTCTGTATGCTTCACTTTTCTCCTACCACCTAGAATCATTTAAGTGCTGAATATAAGCCAAAAACCTGACTGCTTTGGGGTATTGCTATGCAATTTCATTCTTTAGTTAATTTTTATTAAAGCACCTTACTTAAAATAAGATCTCAATAAATGTGTATTAAAAATGTAATACTCCTACAGATTCAGTTCTAGTTCTATGAGTAATACAGTACCAAAAGATGTAAAGCCACTGCTTTCAGAAGCATAGAGATAGCCAGATTTTCATATAGAATGGTGTGGAAGTACTTGCTGATCTTTTGCTAGAATTAATGTGTTATTTCAGAGAACATGCAGCACATTGCATATATACATTTTATATCCAAATCATACATCACTCATCACCTTGAAAAATGTCAATAAACAGTAACAGAACACTTGCTGTTCCTGTTTCCTCTTTTTCTCTTAGTTCTCCTTTTATGCAATGGATACAACAATTACACCCTCTGAGATCAAAGTAAAGATGCCTTACTGTCAGCGCTTTTTATACTTTGTTGTTCTCTATGATTAAACTATAAGTCTAGAGGTCTCTAAAAAATCAGTTCTGAATGATCATTGCAAACACTGATCATGCGAACACTGGCAACTGGTACTTTCCCTTCTCAGTATGATCTACTAACTAAATGTCTTTATCCATCTAGGCATTGTCTTCATAAAATACTCAATATAAATATAAAAAAAACAAACCCATGAAACATTTCACTGTAAAACAGATTATTGATGAAACCATGTCAGGAACAGGAGACCATACTTCTCATACAGTGATGTGACAAAAAGGCTATGGTGTCACATTTTCTCTCAGGCCTAATGAGTTCAGAATGTCTTGCATGATGAATAACTTCATCAGGAAAAAATTGAAACACGCAGCCCTCACACAGGTAAAATGGAAAGGCAAGTACCAAAGGAGATGAGGCATGATAATTTGAAATCCTGTACAAAGAGACGACAGCTGATCTCAGTCACTTACCCCTGAGTGAATACTTTAACTACTCTATCTTCTGCATAATGGGTAATTCTTCTTCCTCCAATTATATAAAGAAATCATGGGTGTATTTTCATAAGGTCAACTCCAGCACTGTGTTTCAAGAGTGCTTACTGATCTGAGCAGAGGACAACATGAGAGGACCAGCTTAACAGATGGGGCTCAACTCAGCCGCAAACTTAGCTGTCCAGTGCCATTACATGTACTCTGGTGTTCCCTGCCCTGCCTTCAGCTTATTTTAGATGCCCCAGAATATCTAAGACTTCTGCATTGGTCTAGAAAGTCTGACATGTGGTCTGTAAGCAACATGGGTCCTTCTAGAGTGTCAGCTGAAGACAGGGCAACAGACAGAATCCCAGAAGAATGCAAATCAGAGGTCACCTCTGGAAGTCGCCTACTTCTACTTCTTGCTCGTAGCAGGCTAAGCATGGTTGGAACTCAGATGAAGGTGCTCATGGTCTTGTTGAAGTGGGATTTTAATGACTCTGAGGAAGGGGATTCACTAGCCTCCTTGGCAACATGTTCCCATGATTAACCTTTCTAACAGAGATATTTCCTCCTCATCTACCCAGCTGCATTTTGCTTCAATGCAGCCGATGACTGCTGCTTCTTGCCCTTTTGCTGTGCACCTCTGAGAAAAGTCTGGCATCTTGCCTCTTGCCCTCCTAGTAGGTGGCAGAAGTTAGAAGCCCCCTTTAGCCTTCTTTTCTGTAGGTTAAACAAACACAGGTTCTTCAGCCTCCTATACTTCCACTCCCTAATCATCTTAACGGCATCCTATGTGACACTGCTCAGTTTGCTCATAGCTCTATCATACTGGAGAGGGCTTAAAACAGTATTCCAGATGCAAGGGTGAAATGATACAGCCCAGTATGCTATTAGACCTCGCTGCCACAAGGGTACACTGCAGATATATGTTCAAGTAGTACTCCAGGATGGGTGTGTGTGTTTTGTGCAGATTGCTGTAAAAATACAGGGATCTAGCTCCTTTTTTGGCCACTAACTGCCACTGAAAGTCTCCTTAGCTTTAGAAAGGAAGCACTGTTACACTTAAAATGACTAGTCTTTTAGGTGTACTTAATGACCCAGATTCTACAACAGATTATAGTCACAATGAATTTCAGCTATTTTAAGCTGACCTTTACAAATTCAACTAGCATCTACCAATTACAATAATTCAACTGCTTATTACTTTAAAGGATGAAAATACAGGAACTATCCTCGCTCCCAGCAATAGCTATTATCTTCAAATTATCATCCAGTGACTTATGTTAATGACTATTGCATCATATGAACCAAAATATGTTTGGGATTGCAAATTTACTGAAGACTGTAAAAATCTAGAGGGTCACAAAATATTAAAAAATTCAATTTTTTTCACTTATTTTGAATTCCTTCCTCCCACTGAAATAAAGACTGGAGCTACTCCAATGAGTAATTGCTCTCTGATGAGAGGTAAACACTATCTGTTCCTTTACCCAAATTAAAAATTATTTACCAAACATTACCCTTTTTTTCAGAGATAAGCTCTATAGACTTATGTGTATACTGCTTTTCTTCTAGACACACAGAGAAGTGACAGCATAGAATTCGAATCCCCTCAGCCAAGATAAATTTCCCCTTGACTGTGATGCTGGCATATACACATACTGCAAGTTGACAATACACGTAACTACCTGATTGTGGTCAGTTACGTTAGTTATCTGAGGATGTTTAAAGCCTGGCTTAAGTCAGCATTGCTGACCCTGAACATTTTCATGCATTTCTTCATACAGATTATCATATTTGGAGACAGGGTCTGTAAATCCTGCGATAGTAAGCACCTTACTATACATGGTACATAGACTTTAATGACTTTTTTTTTTCTCCACAAAGATGCTTTTCAACGGAGTCTAAACATCAAACTGCAACTGTAACGACTGGTTGTTTTTGTAAATAAGTTTTCAAGGATATATTCTTATCTAGCTTTAATTTAAATGTATATACATTGCTACTTTTTTCTGCTATTTGTTTTAGTTATTTGCAACATTATACTAATTTAAATACACAATGGTCTTACAAAAGACTAATAGCATATGCATTTAATGTAGAACAGTAACACATTTTCCATGGAGTAAAAGAAGGAATTAGAAAAGAGGATCAGATAAAAAGTCTGTAGGGTGCTTTAGAAGCCACCTGTCATTCTCTAAATTTTATCTGATCTGAGTCAACAACTAAATTTTACTTTTAAATAAAATTGGCATGTATGTGTTGATACAATCAGATTTACTGGCAGCTAAAATTTGTTATACTTGTGAAAGTAAAAATGCCTACTTTAATCTCCTTGGAACAAATATTGTAAGTTCATGATCACAGAAAGACTCAAAAAATACTTCAATGAAGTTTCCAATTTATATTTGCATTAATTGCTCCTATGTTGCATCTTTCCTTCTTATAACCCAGCTGGAGAGCAATAAAAGTTGTGGAAATAATCATCTTCCTACAGTACAAAGATCTTCAAAAAATATGTTCTGGCTTTTATCTTAAAGATAAGATAGAATTTATTTGTACAAAGAAGGAGTTTCAAATGAAAGACTTCTGGGAAAAATAGAAAAGGAGAAGATAAATGATTTTACAATGTCATTAATTAAGTCAGGTTTATGAAACTGCCTTCAGGGTTTTCCCTGTGAAAACACCATCAAATTCTTCCTGCATACATCATGCTTCCTTAACATTGTTTTCTTCCTATTATGTCTCTGATAAAAAAAGTACCATCACTTGAAAATGAAATATCAAAATACTGATGAGAAAACTAGAAATGATTTGACGTTGGAACGTAGTAGTTCATAGATGGAAATTAATGCTCATGAAACAATGTATCAGGTACTGGTACTTAGTTTCATTAGAATGTTCTGTTTGAAAAAAAAGAGGGGTGTATTAGTACAAATGCTCTCATTTTAACAGCTGTTCAGATTAATGTGATGGACATGAAAACTCTAGACATAAGGTTGAAAAAAGATCTTTTCAAAAGCTGACCCTACTTTTCAGTAAAGATAGTTGGAAGCATATTGCTTTTTATCTACTTTCTTAATATTCAACCCTGGAACACCACTGCAAAATCTGATTCTGTTACATTCACCTGCTGGTAGGCTACATATGTAAGCATGTTTGCTTAGGTGAACCATCATTTAATGTTTGATACCAATGCTGCTCTTAAGTATTTGATAATTGACTATGTAGTCTGCATGTTTTTTTTGATATAGAATCACAGAATCATAGAATCATAGAATAGTTAGGGTTGGAAAGGACCTCAAGATCATCTAGTTCCAACCCTCCTGCTCTGGGCAGGGATATATATGTATTTGTTATCATTCACTATTGACAAAGTTTGATAAACTTTTAGACTAGGTTGCATTATTACTGCTAGGTCAGAGAGAACCATGGGCGACATGATCTAGTGTGCGGTGTCCCTGTCTATGGTAGGGTGTTGGAACTAGATGATCTTAAGGTCCTTTCCAACCCTAACCATTCTATGATTTTATTATTCTAATATGGCTCAGGGTGCTATATTCCTTTTTTGTTCTAGGATTGAGTAAGACTTTGAAGTGGTAAGCACAGGAACCCTGGAGATGATGGTTGGCAGCTTTATTCAAGTGCTTCCTTGAATTATTGAAGAAAGTTCTAGATACTCAGTTCTGAAGGTTGATGAACAAGCTGTGATAATAACATCTGAATCTTATTCATGATTTTAAAGACAGGAGATATTCTAATGAAAACAGTTACCATCTGTTCTGTAGATATCCTTGCTTTGCTTATCTCTTCCTATGATTTTCTTAACTCCCTCTAACTCTTCCACACCTTTCCACATCTGTGCTTTCCTTCAATTCCTTCCCTGCTGCCTGTTGGCCAACATCCTTTTCTAAGCTTCATTTCTCTGAGAAATGTTCCCAAAGTCCCAAAGCAATCACATCTCCATAACTGCTCAACAAAGACCCATTTCCTTTTTTTCTTCTTTAAATTATCATTTTTTAAATAGAAATTATTTACTTGGTTTTAATATGAGTTTCTTTGGTCATATATGAGTTTTATATGATTTAAAAGAGCAGCTCAAAGAAAATGGGTATCTCTGTCAACCGGAAGGATACTGAAGTCCAAAATGAGTAAAGCACAGAATCATTTTGTTTTTTTTTTAATTTAGTCTTTTCCTGACAAGCAGTTAGTTAAATGCATTTGCATTGAGTGAGGCTTCTAAAAGCAGTGTAATTATGGAACACAATCCAAAACGTAAGATCTGCGGAATATTTTTTTTAAAAGCTACAATGTCCATATAACTCCAGCAAGAGGTACGTCATGCAGGCAAACCAAGGAGCATGTAGAACCCTTAAAACTAGAGTGCTCATGGTGGAAGTTGCTTGCATTTAATGTCATATAGGTACATCTGTGATTCATGAGGAAAACATTTCTCATTCTTTCTTAATATGTGTCTGTTGTCTTCATGTGAGGAATTTCATAGAACTCCTCAAGTAAAGATTTGTTTCACATCTCTCTTGTGAATTACTTCTATGGAAGACTGGGTATTTAAATCACTCTTAGTAACTTACTAAAATATTTTAACAGATCATTTGAATCACAATCTTGAGTCAAAAGGCATTTTTATTATGATCTTATGAGTAATACTATATTATATTGTCATCTTTGGAACAATCCAAAATTGATTTATACAGTTCTTTCACAATGGCAATTGCTTCTATTTCTAAGATGAATAGAGTATTAAGACATAATACTAGCACGCTGGCAACTGTGGAAGGCATTAATTCTTTAGAAAAGGCTTGTGCATACAAATTTGATCAGCCACACACCTATTTTGCACACTTCTTATATCTTATAAGGAAACATCATCTTACATGCGTGCTTTTTATGACTGTCTAAGGAAAATGGCTAAAAATATCAAGCTATGTATAGATGCTTGTTTACTTCAACAGGCTGCCACTTACCCCAGTCATTGCTGTTTGGTTATATCTTTAGGTATTAACAGAGTTCTTTATACTATTAAGTTTTTACTGGGTTTTTTTCAACATTTTTCCATCAGTCTAAGATTAATATGATTTCATATGAACAGTATTTCATGTTAGTATTTACAGAGGTGCCAACTACACCAGACAGAAGATAAGGCCAATTATTAACTAAGCCAGTAAATAGAATTGTCAGCCAACAAGAGATTACTTAAACATTTTAAATAATATGCAAATGCACATTAGCACTTTCTTTCGACGTAGTTTTGATTTTCCCGGTCTCAAATCACTATTTTACCGTCTTGTAAAGCAAGCCAGGGTGCTGTCAGAACTTTCCTACTTCAGTGTTGTATTTAACTGCCTTGTACTCTGAATACATTTAAAAGATTTGAGATGCAGGACTTCCAGTGTACTCTCTGCTCCTTCCTACTGGTTTACAGCCAGTAATGCAGCCCTTCTGCACAGCTAGGTAACTTCTTGACTACTCAGCACTAAGTACTTGGTTTTTCCTTAGGAAAAGGTTAAAGATGCTTGAGATTAGAAGGTACAATATACACTGAATTGCAAGTTACTGGGAATAAAGTAAAAAAAAAAAAAAACAGGTGATGAAAACTGAAGAAACAGAACTATATTACCAGTAGGAGAAAAATACTAAATATAGGTGGTACATGCTTGAAATAAGTCATTACTGACAAGACAGTTCCCATTCAGCAGAACTCTCCCCACTAAACAGCACAGTGTATATTCTGCAACACGGGTAGGTACTGATCCTTCTTTGTCTATCAAGTCTTCAGTTTACAAGTTTTCTTCAATCTAGATTGAATCTAGCCCTACAGAGCAGGCATTTTTAACTTTAGATTCGTTTAAGGCAGCACATTCCATCTCACTTTCTGTACTGCTCTTAGTTAACATCCTCAGAAGATGATTCAGAGGTGACTGAGAAGGAGAAAAAAAGAAAAGATGGTCTGAGATTTGTTGTTGCTCTTGCCAGGCAAGATGAGATCTATAGCCATTGCCTGGCACAACAGAACTAAAATTTCTTTCCTTTCATTAAAATATATCCTTTATACTGCCTCCAGCACAGAACCTCTGTTAACAGGAAAGATACACTATGCATGAATATCTCAGACTGATCATTTCTGGACCTCAGTTACATTATAGGCACCAAAGTCCAAATGACCAAATCATCTGCATCACTTTTCAGTGCTGACCTTTTTTCTCCAACAGTTTCTTAACTGTTCATGCTAAAACATTGTGTGAGATTCCATGTAAATTCCACCTGCCAAAAGCATGTCATGTTTCCATCTTACATTATGAAGTTACCTTATTTCTGTAGGGACATAGTCCCCTAAGTGTATCATGTGTATATTAAAATATGGTGACAGAATAGTGTTCAGCAAAAACCAAAGCAGCTTTTCACTTTCATGGAAAAGCACCTGCTAATGATGGAGTCACTCTTCTTACAAGTGGCTAAACTCAATACAGGACTGAATATTCATGAACATTTTCATACCACACCTTTCCTATTAGCAGTTGTAGGTCATGCAGGCTGGACAGAGCCTGTCAAACAATTCATTATGCCTTTGGGTACTGTCAGACATGATTATACCTGTAAGTTTCTCAGACTTCAGCAGTGATCAGGTTGAGCAAATTAGTGTGGTGGTGAATGATACGCTCTGTGGTTTGCCCTTTCAAAAGGATCTCCTGACAACTTTTCGCTAGGCAGGACAGACACCTGACCACAGTGCAGATACATGTCTGGTCCCAAGACGGGCGGCCACAAAAAGTACAGAGCAGACAGAATCAACAGCATAAGTCACAGAAACTTTGGGTTTGGTCTTATGGTCACTGTATAGTTAATTATTGCAAACTATTTAATACCTTTACTAATAATATGAAACTGTGCATTTCAACCCTTAATTATTACCAAAATGAGACATGAATGCTACTATCTTGCTTTGATAAATGTTTAGGGACATTTTCTTACGAAGAATAATTCAGATCTTAATTATTATGTTGAATTACAAGACATTAAAAAAAACGAAGCCTGAATTCTGATTAATTGAATGATTATGCACTTTAAAGGGGAACAGCAGTTTCCTTTAAATGTTTTTTATTATACTTTTTATTTGAAGTTTGTTTTAAACCAGTGAAGATTGCAGTATGTTCAATGAATTGATACCTTAATTCTGCAAACAGGAACTGTCATAGAATTTACAGTCTCATCAGCATGGAAAGGTTGCTCACTTGGGCCCAAATCTAATAAACTACTTAAGCATATTTAGTCTTACAGTTAAATAATTAGGAAAGTATGCTTTGCTGCATGAGAATCTTACAAGAAGCAAGTTAATAAATTGTTACATTTTTCACTAAAGTCAAATAAAGTTTGAAAAATACTAACAGAACTAAGAAAAATGTGCCGCATCTGACACATAGTACTGATGTTCTTGCCTTAAAAATACAACTTAAAGAGTAATACCTGCTTATTCTTTCTGCCATCATCTATCACCTACATCTGTCTAGATCTATTGATTGCCTCAAGTAAACCAATGTATCTTACTGCTACCAAATACAGCAAAATATGTACATTTCTGTGAACTGGCTTCCTTTAAAAAAATAAATAATTTACTTATTCTTATTTATATTTTTTTAATTTTAGGATATCTGCTTAAATGTTTTTGTCTCTGGTATACTTGGAAATGAAGTGAGACATATGGATCTCTCTAAGAAAAAATCATTTTCTTAGGAAATTATTTGCAACTATCAATAAATTATTTACACAAGAAAAGGAGTAACTTCTGCTATGTCCATTCTTGACTAACTCTGCAATAAATAAGTGCTTCAAATATCCAAATCAATGCTGAACTGAGCAACCGAAAACATACTGTTGATACTTATTGAGTGGCAGTCGACTATTGATATATTGTCATAGTAGTAAAAAATAATCATGTTTACTGCTTTATATCCTCAAAGCTCCTTGCAAATATTTACTATAATGTCTCCAAAACAGCGAACAAGGAACAATCACTTAAGACTTACCCACATTTAATCTGCCTGTGACTTCCCCATTTGAATTGCGAGCATTAACAGTCACATTGTGAGTAGACTGGAGAAGCAGTGATGAGTCCTGGAGTACAAAGGAGGAAAAAAAAAAAACACCCACGGTGTCATCAAATAATCTGGGCTGGTATTTTTCAATAAACTTCAACTATATCAGGTTTAAAATAAGAAAAAACCCAGAGACTATGTCAGGTGAACAAAATCTGTGTTTCTGGACCAATGAACATGGTTGCTAGCATTTATCTTTATGAAAAAAATGCTTAAGTGCTAGATTTGCTACATTTCAATACACAATTGAGAGTCTGTTTAAGTGAATTGTGAATACCCCACTCTGCAAATTTGCACTGTCATATTAATTGGTGAGAAATATGCGTGTGCATTCTTCTTCCTCAGTGGTCCATGCAGCCTACATGCTTTGCCTGATTTTGGCACCTGGCACTGATTCTCCCAGCAAGGAAACACAGACAGTGTGATGGAGAAAGTGGCAGGTTGACTAGTTCAAAGCTGACTTTAATAGATGACAGTAAAGATAAGAGTGTCAATCTAAATTAAATCGTTTCCCTGTCCTCCACTCAGAAGGATGACAGAAGTGCCTTAGCAGATTGCACAGCATCACCTGCTTGTCCACATCTCTGCACCATGATTTGAGCAAAAACACTCTGCTGCATCTGGTGTTCCAGTATACTACATCACATCTGATGGTCACAAAGCAATAATACTCATATTTGACTTAACTCTCCTGCACCACAGCTGGACATGTGCAGAGCAACTAGAAAGCCATGCCTATCCATGCTACTTACAGAAGCCAGGGCATGCTTCCTGGTGTAACTGGTATCTTCATTCATTCCTAGCACACCAATAGAGTTTAGCTATGGTAGGCAATTCAAAATTTCATATAACTCTTGGACTGCAATCAACATGGAATTACTTCACCAAAACCAAAGCATACCCTTGTGTTAGTTAACTCATGGCTTGATGTACAGGTGCTTTCATACTAAAGTATACTTTCTATCTAAAGGACAGGAACCTTTCTCAGTTGCCAAAGGATCAGGAACATGATACGAAGACAGTATTAGTAAGCTGTCAGCTTATGTCACTGGTGGTACTCGTTCCTAGATAAATAAGTGATTTTCTAACTACTGAAATATGTTGTATATATAGAGTACATATATCGTACATATATAGCTTCCAGTAGTTCTTCTGGACTCACGAGAGTTCCTGGAGGACCTTGAAAGCCTAACTCCTGAAAAGCACTCCCAAGTGATGTTTCCATCATAACTTAATGCTTAGAGTGTGAGATAACCTGAGAATTTTGAACACATTTTATGTGAAGAATTTTACTACAGACACTTATCTAGTAAGTGATAGAAGCAATACATAGTTTGGAGTCCAACTTATACTTTATTTTCTTAAAAAAAAGCTCAATATCTTGCAAGTAGGAAGATAGGCTCTCTCAAAAGGTGTCACTAAATGAGCAAAATAAATTAATCTTATTTGGTAAATTATACCAGGAAAATGTGGAAGCACAGCATTGACACAGATTATGAAAAGTCTTAAGAAAAAAAGTAAGCAGTGTGTTAGAATGAACATTAATGGTAACAAGTTAGTATGAGGTGGAAAAGGACAGTCAACAAAGGTCAGGTAAATATATTACAATTAAGTACACATACTAAATGTCCTACAAATCTGGTATCTTTATAACACTTATCTTGCTGTTGCTGGTCGATGTAAAAAAATAAGTTCTTTATTTTCAGCATTAAATTAGACCTGCAGTATCCACATGTTTGTTTCTGACTAATTAAAATCCAGTAACATATTTATAAATGTTCATCTTTTATCTTTCCATGAATATGTATTAGCTAATACAGTAGATGAAAGATTGAACTTGAGCTGGCAATGACCACTTGCAGGCCAAAGGCCAATCGTATCTTGAGGTGCACCCAAAGGAGGCGCAAGAGAGGTGATAATGCCCCTCTAATCTCCTCTTGAGAGACTTCCCCCCCTCACAGTACTGCGTAAGTTTATGTCTGTCCTCACTACAACAAAGACATAGACCTGTTGGAGAGGGTCCAGAGAAGGGCCACAAAAATGATCACAGGGATGGAGTACCTCTCCTGTGAGAAAAGGCTGAGAGTTGGGATTGTTCAGCCTGGAGAAGAGAAGGCTCCATGAAGACCTTATTGCAGCTTTTCAATACCTGAAAGGGGCCAATAAGAAAGATAGGGAGAGGCTTTTTAGCAGGGCCTGTTGTGATAGGTTGAGGGATGATGTTTTTAAACTAAAAGAGGGGAGATTCAGACTGGACGGGAAGAAATTTTTTACAGTGAAGGTGGTGAAACACCGGCACAGGATGCCCAGAGAGGTGGTGGATGAGCTATCCCTGAATACAGACAAAGCCAGGCTGGATGTGGTTCTGGGCTACCTGGTCTAATTGAAGATGTGTCTGCCCACTGCAGGGGGGCTGAAAAAAAAAAAAAACAACCTAGAAAAAGAATTCATAACAAATAAGCAACTTTATGAGAATAAATATATAGATGGCTCTCAAGAGATCAAGCTACAGGCAACTAAGCCTCTATAGAGTTCAAATATTTGAAAGAGCAAGCCAACAGATAAACAGAATACCTCCAAAAAATTATTAATTCATAAGGGACAAAGACATGCAGTAGCCTGAAGGCTCTAATTAATGCATGCTATTAACTATCAGGATGGTCATTAGACGGCTAAGCTTATACTAGCTGCTGCCACGCCTCTTTCATACTATATAGTACTAAATGTATTAAGGCCTGGAATGAACACAAATCAGCTAAAAGAACTTAACATTGCATAACATTTTTGGAGGGAAGAGGGAGTTCTTAAGTGTTACCTATGATGGTCTTAAAAAGTTACATGCTTTAATGGATAAACAACGTAAGGGAAATTCATTTAAGTGCAAAAATAGTTTTCCCACTGACTACGAGACAAAAAAGAATACATGTAAAATCAAAACTGAAATATAGATTTAGTAACACAATTTCACCTTCTAAGAACTGCTACTGGAAATACTTGTTGCAGAAAAAGAAAGGCTTAACAGACTAAAAATATGCTGTCATTGCTTAAATTTCAGTAGTCAAGCATTTTAACAACCTCATTCTGATAAATTTATTTGCATTTTCTCTTGCTTTATTAATACAAACACTAAATTTTTCCCTAGGTTCAGAAAAGTCTCATAGCTGGCTATTTGTTCTTGATGAGGATGGTAGCAAGTTTGAAGTAATGAAAGAGCCACATCTGGCTTTTATTCTCATTGAATAGTACTTGAAAGGTCCCATTGTTTAATGGCAATGTTTATAAAACATGGCTTATTTTGTTAGAGTTTAGATTTCAGACAATAGTTCTGAAAAAGATTAATTTGGCCAGAAACAGATACTGTTCTACAAAAAAATCACTAGAATAAGTTTTAGAGCTCATCTGGACAATTAAGAACCAATTCATATTCTCTCTTCCCCCCTCTGAACCCAGTACTTCAATAAAATTATTTTCTATCGTATAAAGTCTCAGTGCAGTTTTAATCAGCTTCATTAATATTTTCTTTGACTAAATAAGTTATTCTTGCTTTACCTCAATAACAACAGTTTTCTAGCTATGTAAACGAGATTAAATCCTAAATATTTCCATTTAATCTGGTAGATTTTACATATGCAAATATATAAAGATACAATGCATTTAATATCATTGTCCTAAAAGTGACAAAACCTGAACTTACTAGAAAAAATGCAATTTTTCTGATAGGATCCACTGATTTTAGAGATATGGAAACTATTCTGTAATGGGTGAATAAACAAAACAAGCAGCATTACAGGGAAGCCTGCACTAAAAAATTATATCAGTAAAAGTGATGAAAAACTTCCTCCACACTCTTAAAATGTTAGCAGTACTTATATATAATCACCTAATTCCTTTTAGAGCTACTTATCACATGCTTAAGAGAAACTCATTAATTCTTCCATAGCATCAGAACATTAAACTCACCATGCTTGCAAAGTATGCAAAAATATATATGCATACATATGTACACACACATACATGCACACACAGACTTGTAATTATATTTCCATGACAGCTGCCTAGACTTTACCTAAATTTAACTGTTCATCAGTGCATTAATTTAGCATTATTGAAAGATTATCTGCTTAGCGGTAAGATTATCACTTACCACTCGAGAGTGAATTTCTTTGGCATAAAGAGGGAATAAGAATTCAGACTCCCCTTCCAGACGAAGACCTTCTTTTGTAACACGCAGGTGTCCCATTCCAGTCTGAGGAGAAGATGCAAGGATTATTGGCATTTTATTATTAATGCTGTATTTATCTTTTGTTATTTACACAAACTGAAAATTACCAGAGGTGCTTGCCTCCAGTCTATTGATTTAGATAACCATACTAATGTAATTAAAATTCTGAGAGTTCCACATTTCTTTAATGAGTGTTTTTCTTTAAGAAATTGTAGCGTTCAAGAAAATGTTATTGAAATTGGGATTTTTTTTTTTTTGAGGAAAAAACACAGTATTACAGTCATTAACCTCAAAAGAAGTGCATTTGTATTGACTGAAATAGCCTTTGTACTTGCTTTCTAAAAATGTCATGAACAATAAACTTCTACAGGACTCACATAAGACACACCTTACGTTAACGTTTCAAGTTTATCAGTAATGTACTTTACAAGTTTTACAAGGAATGTAATACTTCTAAGCCTATTGAGGAGTAAAGAGGAATTTTTACTTGCTTCCATTTTCAATTATTACATCTTTCTTTTTAATTCATTTTTCTTTCCTTGGTTTCCCTACTCACCCCCACCCCTGATTCTAGGTCAAGGCTCTATCTTTCATGCTATCATCTTCCTTTCTCTCTATCACCTACTTGTCAGGTTTTGCACCTTCCTCATTCTTAGCTGTTCCCTCATGATTTTAAACCAATTATGCTTTCCAGCCCATATCTTATTTCCTTCTTTTTACTTTCTTTCATCATTATTATAATAGAATTGATAATGTGAAAAATGAGTCAGGAATTACTTCATTAAGTACATCTGAGGACTTGCAAGCTTCAGCTGCCAGCTATTTCACAGGTATGTAGCTAATTTGCACAGGATTCGCCCCTCCCCCTGCCAGAAAAAATAAGAGAACACTTGACAAAAAATTTGTAGCCTTACAGCTTGGTCATATGTGAAAATATTTCAGGTCAACCGCTTTGAGCTACAAAACAGAGGTGGGAGGGCTAAAAAAACCCTGTAAAACCCAAAAGTATTTCCACTCTAAGTATTTTTTAAGGTTGCTTTTCACATAAGTAGAAAAGGCTGCTGATGACACATCAATAACGTGTTCATCTAATGAATTAAGCCTACCACCAATAAAAGTTATAACTGAGACTGCTTTCAAATATATGTTCTGGCCAATGTCATTATATATTTTATATATATGTAATGCTAAATAATAACGTCTAACCAGCCTTCAATGAATAACTGGAGCACTGTAGCTGATTTTTTTTAACAGATTTGAAGGGAGACAGAAAAACAAGCCTTGCTTAAATTCCATAAGGTGAGAAACATTCATGTCAGCAGTTTGCTCCACTGGAGAGTACAATATGATTTCTCCTCAACAAGGATTTATTTCAGGAAGGAGGCTTTTAGAATAGCTATTTATGGAATCTGTTATTCAGGGTCAAATATTTTACTGCTCTGAAATATATAATGTACTGACTTTTCTCACTGGAAACAGATACCATTTCTAAATTCTAGACCAACACAAAGCTTTTCAAGAGTATGCAGTACATACTGATACATCTCATGAGACAAAACTGAAATAATACCTATGATGAGCCCCCTATGGCTTTTGTACTGTCTGGGTTCAGTAGCAGCAGTCATTTTTAATTTTTCATAGTAGCTGGTGCAGTGCTGTGTTTTTGATTTTGGGCCTGCAAACAGTGCTGATAACACCAGTGTTTTCAGTTAGCGCCTGGTAATGTTTAGGCTGACCAAGGACTTTCTGAGTTTCATGCTCTGCCAGGGAGGAGGGGAAGCCGGGAGGAAGAAGAAACAGGGCACTTGACCCAGACTGACCAAAGAGGTATTCCATATCACAGCACATCATGCTCAGGATGTAGAACAGAGGGCAGAGCCTGGGGGGGTCGCACTGCGTGGCCAGGCTTGGTATCAGTTGAGGGGGGTGCACTGCTTGATGGAGCTGGGTGAGCTATTGTATTCTTGTCCCTTGTATCCCTCTTGTCATTATTATTATTGGTGGTAGCAGTAGTAATTTGTGTTATATCTTAGTTACTTCATATCTCAACCTGTGTGAGCTGCATTCTTTTGATTCTCCTCCCCATCCCCCAGCAGTGGGGAAGAAAGAGAAGGGAGCAAGTGAGGGAGCAACTGCGTGAGTTTGAGAACCTTAAACCACAACACATACTCACCATTCCTAGCCAGCACTGTGTGATTAGAACTATGTTTTTCTAGAGAAGACTATGGACATTTTTTTCTAACTTGCAACACAAAACAGAGGTAAACACCAGAAATAAACAGAGGTTTTAAGACAAACAATTTTGAAAAATATGACGTGAAATACCAGGATATTCTAAAGAAATACCAATAACAAAAGGCTCTAATTTACATAACTCAGTTTAGGATGTCATTATTTTATCTGACCTTATGCCTTTTCCTGTTGGGCGAAAGCAGACTATATTAGTCATCAGGTTTAAAAACAGTTTGCATATTTGTCTGGAATATAAAGAAATGAATAGTATATTATAGAGTAAGTATAAAAAATAACATTGTCGAATCTTAAATGTATGAAAGCAAAGGAAGAAGAAGAAACAAATAATTCTTGCTCTGAAGCAGATTGGGGAAAATTAACAGGCTCCTGTGCAGCAGTCTCTATCCTGCCTTTGGCTTTGAGAGGAGGAAATTTTTACTAGAAACAAAATCCCTATAACTATGTTGAAAAAGAATATTATGCAGTTGAATAAGCACACTCTTTCAAATGTATTTAGATTTTTCTGCAATGTTTATTCCAAGAATGCTATACAGATACAGGAATGTAATGTCTTTGATATCAAGAATAATATGCAACCTGACAAAATGCACACTCATCTGTAAATCCAGTCATATCATTCAGGATTACTTTGTATAAGTATATTCTGAGTATGTCCTATTTTCTTCATCATATATTTCATTTAAGCATTGACACAAAGCTCACATTCTCACATATTTGAATACGAGTTTTCTTATCCATTCTCATTGATCACTTGTGGAGTGCAAAAATGTAAGATAATTCAGACGGGCTACCTGCATATATTACTATCTGTCATGATTAACAGATAAACTCTGTAAAGTTCACGAGGACCTACAAAAAACTGGATTTCGTATAATGATCCACACTTCTATTACTTTTGTGACTATAAACAATTATTATTTCCTCAGTACCACAACATTCAAGCATCTCAAGATTGTAGAACTGAGATGGAGAAATTCTATTACCCCTCTTATAATTCGCAAATTGAAGTTATATAGAATATAGAAAAGAGGGATTTAGGATAAACAACCACCCTAATGTACTGAGATCCAATAAGTTCCATAAAAAGCAAGAGTATAATAGTTACACATAATGTTCTCTCAACAACCACCCTGCTTTTTACATTACCATTTAGAAAAATCCAATTATTATTTACTGAGTATTGCAATTTCCTCAGTTATGAAATACCTTGATGCTTTCAGTTTCAAGGATCTGATTCTATTCCTATTCAAATCATTGAAGAAAAATATTTCTGTTGATTTGAGGAAAGGGTCCAAATTTCAGTTAGATGAGGATTTTGATGCAGTTGAACAATAAGGTATTGACTGGGGTGTAGAGGGGAAACTTTCATTAAACATAGCAGATATATGGCATGTCTGGATTCTTGCTACCCTGGTGCTGGTGACTGTCACTGCTTGAGTGCATTGGCACTGAGCAGTAAGACGTTGTGCATATAGCCACGAGACTCATGTTTTCTAATTATTGAAAGCCCTCAGTGAGGCAGGGACCAAGCTGTGCAGAAGAGGAGGATGAAATGCTATCTCTGTAGACACTAAGCAGATTTTGCTATTGCTACACAGAGTTGACTGGCGTGAAAACTGCTGGCAGCTGCCAAACCCTTATGCATCAAAGATGCAATTTAGCATTAGTATTCACAAAGGTGTGACCAGTATTCATTTCAGACCTGCTAGGCATATTCTAATTGGAGTAACAGGATGTCTTCAACCACAGTAGAAGCATTTTTCATCATTTGAAAATGCTACGGAAGAGTTAAGTGCTTGCAGAAAGAGGGACATAGCCTTACACAAAATTTCAAGCTCTGAGTGGGTTCAAGCCTCATACAAGCTCAAAAGGCTCTTTGATACAGAAATCATGGTCTAAAGGATATCTGACAGTTATTCAGTGAATTCCCTACATAAGGATACCGCAAACCATCTGCAGTGAGTAGCCACCACTACTAGTAGCCTAGGTAGAACTCACTGTGCTATTGACCATCTGGAAGAGAGTACCATCTTTGATGGGTTATTATTCTCTTAGATTCTAAATACAACAAATGTAAAACATTTTTCCTCTGAAATAAGAGGATGCGGTCCCATTCTTCACAAAGCCAGTAGACAAGTGCATTACATCCAGAAACTGTGGAAAGGTCCTGAAATTTATTTCAGAGGACTATAGAAGGTCTGAGCGTTTCATCAGGACCAAAAATTTCCAAAAGCCATACTGATGGCTCTGGTGGTATGGACACCTTCTTCCGGTTATTAATATCTGTGTTGAGGAAAATGGAGAAATGGCAGGATAAAGCAAGTTCCACAACACTGGTCTGGCTAGCGCTAAAGGTATGTCTTGTTAAAATGGAATGCAAAACTTTCCCTCTTTTTCACCTGTCGTTATTGTGGGACCTGCTGCTCTGGCTCATGACCAACAAAGTCATGTGGAAACCTATGCACATTGCACATTGCTGTGGGACTCTAGGAGCTCAAACAAGCAGATGTAGATCTAGCACTCTTGCACTCCCAGTGACTTGCTCTCAGGTAGCAAGCTGACCCTCATGCTGTCTATGGCTTAGAAAGCCAATATAATAGCTATCCTCCAAGCCAATATAATAAAGTACAGGTCTTCTGCTGTAGGCATCCCCTTGAACTGAGGATGAGGAAAATTCATTCAGTTTACAATGAGTATTTCTAGTCACCTGCATTCTATCAATAGCTGTAACTTGCATTTCCCTACCAACACAAAAACTGATACACATGGGGCGGTCACAATATTGGGTCAATTGCTTTTTGTATCGTACTGGATTGTATCGTATCGTCATTGTTTCTGCACCTTCTCAGCATTAGACGCAATTGAAGTCTTCAGACTGCTCTAGAAAATAGAAATTAAACTTCTGGTCATGTATCAGCCAATAGCTGCACATGAAGATGTCTATTTTCCTCTTCTGAAGAGAGATCAAATACTGGAAAGACAGGCATACCCATATATTATCTTGCCTACAACAGTAAATCCTCTAAGTTGATTCAAATACAAGCTTTTACATACACACACACACACACGATTCAAAACAAGTAGCTTCTTTCTGAGGAGTTAAGAGCACGTTTGATTGTAATAGTTGCACCCTGAATATTCAGGTTTTCCAGTACTGAAAGTCCAAAAATGCTGTAGTTGCTGATCAGAACTGATAATGATATTAACTGTAGAGTAGAGAGGATGCAGCATTTCCATTCAGGTAACACCTTTTCTTACTTATAGGATACTTACATCCTACTCCTAGGCCAGCCCAGGGAAAGACCTTGGCAAGTTCAGTGCACAACATCACTTGTTGTACCCCAAAGTTAGTTCAATTAATGGCATTATAGATCCAGCTTTCACTGCAGTACTTCTTACAGCCATTACTATTTAGAGAACTTGCTTTGCAAACAAGAGTGCACTGTTTCACTGAGATAATAGGGCTGTGGGTAGAGATTGCTGAAGAGCAATCAGCAAAACAGGATTGGTAATGAATCTGATGAAACTCTCTGTTTGACTTACAATATCTATTTTGGAGCTAAGTACGTGCTTGGTATAATAACATTACTGATGCCTCATCTCATTTTCTGTTGCAAGTACTCTTATTTCTTGGGCTCAGAGAAAGAAGTTTATTTGACTTCTTAGGTGATAGTGGAGTCTTTTGTGTCAGACATTGGTCAAATCAGAGCCCTTAGCAACAGCACTCCTGGCTTAGGGCTGAATACAGACTGAAATACCTTTTGCAGATAGGGCTAGAAAGTGGGTAGGTAATATTCCATGATCTATAGATGGTAACTTTGAACTCAATAGTTTTGCAAGGAAATGGCTATGAAAGATGCAAATTCATCATACCATTGACATCTGCTTAGTTTTGACAAAAAAAAAACTCTGTCATAAAATAGTTTCAATATTTCAGATGCAAACTTTCAAGCTATATTCAGGTCCTCTTTGTTCTAATATACAGAATAACAGAATTCTGTAAGTAAAAAAAGGTATTAATGACAACAGGTATTATTCAACAGGAAAAAATAACAGATTCACTTCCAACTTCGTTTCCTTGTTCAGCTGGATAATAATCGGCTAATAAAAATGTGTTACATCTGGCAATACATCTCCTGTGTTGGAAGAACAGACTGTTAGAAAAATAGACTGCTATGTATGTTTATTCAGGAATTGAGTTTTTATACATTGGGTAATTCCTTTTATTATGTTAACATTTGTAATTATGCAACTTAGCTAAAGACATGGAATTAAACCTTTTCCACTGATCTGTCCTTTTGACAAATCAAAATTATTTTCTTCAGAAAAACAATGCATGATGCTTATTTCTTGAATTACTCTGAGGAGTATCTTTATCAGTGATCTGCACAAGGGGGTTGATTGCACCAAGTTTGCAGACAACACCAAGTTGGGTGAGTACGTTGATCTGCTGGAGGTAAGAAAGCTCTGCAGAGGGATCAGGACAGGCTGGATTGATGGGCCGAGTCCAGCTGTACAAGGTTCAACAAGGCTGAGTGCTGGGGCTTGCACTTGGGTCACAACAACCACACACAATGCTACAAGCTTGCTGCAGAGTGTCTGGAAAGCTTCTAGGCAGAAAAAGATCTGGGAGTGCTGATGATCGCTGAAGATGAGTCTGCTTGGGACCAGGCAGGCAAGAAGACCAACAGCATCCTGCCCTGTATCAGAAACAGTGTGGCCAGCAGGGCCAGGGCAGTGATCATACCCTATACTCGGCACTGGCGAGGCTGCACCTCAAATTCTGTGGTCAGTTCTGGGCCCCTCACTACAAGAGAGACATTGAGGTGCTGGGGTGTATCCAAAGAAAAGCAACAAAGCTGGTGAAGAGAAAGAATAAATCTTAGAGGAAAGGCTGAGGTTGTTTTATCAAGGCCAGCTTGGACATAGCCTTGGGTGGCATGGTTTAGTGGGAGGTGTCCCTGCCCATGGCAGGGGGTTGGAACTAGATGATCTT
>JASSUY010044333.1:0-18259 GCA_032466535.1 Forpus xanthops
GTCCCTGCCCATAGCAGGTGGGTTGGAACTAGATGATCTTAAGGTCCTTTCCAACCCTAACTATTCTATGATTCTATAATTCAATGATTCTATAACAATCTGGGCCTAGTTTCTAAGATGATTGCTGTCAAATGGCTCTTTTACAAAATGCTATATTTTCCCTTAAAAAAAAAGTGATGAAAATATGGAAGTTGATACTTCAGCTACACATGAACGGAATTTTAAGAGAAAAAGAAAAGGCAATTCCATGGGTTGAGATCTTTTTTATTGCTGTATTTCAAATATTTGCTGCAAAAAACACAGGCTGTCTTTCAAATATTTGTTGCAAAAAAACCCCAGATTTTTTAGGAAAGCTTCTTTATTCTTAGCAAAAATCTTTCATGCAAAAAATGCTGAGAAATATAAATTTCTACTATCTTTCAAAGCTACTGGACTTTGCAACCAAAAGAACGCTTTTCACAGTATAGAGGTTTTGTGGTAATCATAATAAGCAGTCACATAAGGATTTTAAAAAATGTAGGCAATTCACATGTTTCCTACCTATATGAAGATACTTAACCTTTAGTTTTGTGGTTTACAGCATCTGCCTCTTAACATATGAATTCTAGAAGTTTACTGATTTATACAGTAATGGAAAACAGTATGTTTTATTTCCTGCTGTAATCATAATTCATCAGGGCTTGCTCTAGCTGCCTTTTTTAATAAGCCTCATTTTTCCAGTATTCAGGTTGACATACTAAACTTCCTTTACAGATTCTTATGACGAGGAATTGTATAGGTGAGAATGTTCTATTTTCCTGATGCAATTCTCAGTTTTCTACTCTTTTAGTGAGCGTCATCCTGTCCTTATTCATAGCTGCACTAAACAATCCTCATACCACGCTGCCAACAGGAGCAGACCACAGCCGTGTTTCAACTTCCATTCCTGTTTTACGTATTAAATAAGATGGTTAATATCTCTGTAGGAAAGTGCCTTGCCCTTTCACATGGCATTTATTGTTCCCTCGACAAATTTCAATTACTACAAGACCTCAAATTGGAGTTATTGAAGGTTTTCAAATTGATAGTTTAGAAAAAAAGATTAATTCAGACTGATCACTATTTGCAAAGTGCTACTCCACCACTGCTTGGCAAGTAATTCAGGGATATGTTGTAGTCAGCAGTGTGCAGAGCAACTGATGATTAATAAATTCACTATAGAATAATTTTTTTCAGTAACCATCATTTCCTGTATTTATTCTTGTACTAGTAATTCCTCAAAACATTACTGGGGAGGATTAAGAAAATGTATGTAAGTCAAATAACTTATTTTCTCAGGCTTTATTAGGTCAATTTCAGAAACAATTTGTGAAGTATTTTAGTGTCTAAGCTTAATGAGGCTTGTTGTTTCAAAGCTATGATCAAGTGTGTCCTCACAAGTTTCTGAGACAGTCAAAACACATTGCTGACGCTGGACCAGAGCGGCCCTGGGGGCTAAGATGTTTTATGGCATTTTTTAGGGTCCCTCAGCCGGGAAAGGAAAGTGATGGAGGCAGTTGAGCGTATCTTCATTCCCAGTGTAGGTAGTCACATATTCAAGGACTTTAGGTCACAGTGCCTAGCAATTATTCTCTAAAACTTTATGAATTACAGTAAAGAATGAGTATGTTGTACCTCTTCCAAAAATAAACTGCAAAGAGGTTTTAAAATGTGCACTAGATGCCCTTTTCCACTCACCCTTACTAAAAAGGTTTACATTTAATTTTCACACATTGAATTCCACATTCTAAAGTGCTAGCTGAAAACTTCAGCTGGAACCAATTATTTTTGGTGTCCTGATCACTGAATTTAATCTTTTTCTCATACCAAAGAAAATCTACATATGATTATACAGAAATCTAAAAGAAAGCTTAAGTTACAGGAAGCCTGACCCAGGAGTATGTTTTCCAAGATGAGCTTAAACCACAAGATTAATGGATGTACAAATCTATTAAATTGTCCTTTGCATTTCTATATAGATCCTATTATTCCTAGAAATTTTTTCAGGACATTTCAGTTTTTCTCAGAACTAACACAACCTCTCTTATCTACGAAGTTGGGATTCCCAGCTGTTGGATAGAAGATGTGCTTTTCTTATTATTCTCATATGGTACTAAATGATAAGAAGGACACCAACACTCCATTTTAAAACTAGCTGTTGCAGTGAAAAACTCCTATTGTTACATGGGATGCTGTCAGTTGTTAATATGAATCTCTAAGAATATAATAACTTAATGAAATCATTCGCATCACTGTTAATTTTGTATGCTATTGTTTGCAGTACATTGCCAGTAACATGAAGAAAGGTCTTATTTTTCACAATTTAAGCATCTTTAACATGCAAATGAATTGCTTTAAACAATGAGAAATACTGTGTCTTCTGCAAATGAATTAATTCAAACAAGGAGAGATGCAGTACTTCTTGAATGAATCAATTTGCAGAGTATTACAAAATTCTTAATTGCTAGTATTTTTAATGAGTCTCGCATTGTTTGTATAGGTATGTCTAGAAGCAGCAAACCAATCCTCATGATATTCTTTTGTTTCCTAACCCTCTAATAAATCCTTAATACTCACACTCAACCAAACTCTCAGATGATGAAAATCCAGTCCGCCATCTTTAAGGCTGTTTTAGAAATGCAACAGTTTTGGTAAACCCAGACACTCACAAAAATCTGTTGACTTCAATGTTGACTTGCTAACTCTATTCCTGTCTTCGCTTCTCTCCATAAACAGTCCATAGTCCCTGTAATCTGAACTTGCACCTCAGGAAAGTGTGGCTATTTGCTAATTAGATGTGGTTAGTGTACAGTTCTATAGACATGCATGGATGTATCCCACTCTCCAAATTACCATAGGCACATGTTACTGCTGCAATCCTGCCACCCCAGTCTTTCATTTAAAGTCCTGCTATTTTAATTGTTTAAAAGTATTTTTAAATCATTAATATAATCATAATAAAAATAACAGTAAAAAACTAATGAGAAATTACCAGACATTCAAATACCAGTTTCTGATCAGATGTTGAAGTAAAATGACATGTTAAAATGCAACAGTCTCAGATCCAGTAATTAAAAAAGTTTCTGGAAAAAGCAGAAGTGGAAAGTAGGGTTCCATGAGCCATCCTATGAAGTCTTTTGCAACTGTTAGGGATACTGAAAGGTACAGTCATAGAATCATAAGATCACAGAATGGTTTGGATTGTAAAGGGCATTTAATGATCATCTAGTTCCAGCACCCCTGCAATGAGCAGGGCCATTTTCAACTAGGTCAGGTTGCTCAGAGCTCTTTCAAACCTGACCTTGAATGTTTCTAGGGATGGGGCATCTACCACATCCCTAGGTAAACTGCTTCACTGTTTCACCACACTCATCATAAAAAATTTCTCCCTTACATCTAGTTGGAATCTCCCCTCTTTCTGTTTGAAACCATTACCCCTTGTCCTATCACTACAGGCCCTATTAAAATGTCTGTCTCCATCTTTGTTATAAGCCCCCTTTAAGTATTGAAAGGCCCACTAAGGTCTGCTTGGAGCCTTCCTAGTGTTTATTTCAGAAAGGCAGTTCCTGAATCCCTATATTGAGCAGTTAATGATGTCTGAATGAGAACTGCACAGTCACAGTTTTGCTGCTTCTTTTATAGTCCAAGACCCTTAAAAATGTTATTGCTTTTTTCCATTAAATCTCACTGTTACTCAGTGGAACTCCAGCCTATCTCTGTACTAATCAACTAGTAAGTCACCACCAGTCACTTCAAACACAGGTCCTGATTTTGAAAGAAATTAAGAGTTGTCTTAATCTTGTCTGATGGAGTAAATTCCTATGTATAAATTGTGTGCATTGCCAAAAAAAAACGATTCCATCCCTCTCAAAATATGTACATATCTTAGGGATTTCTATATAAATATATGTATATATGCATACGTGTATAATATGTAAGTAAATATGGTAAAATAGATGCGCTTTTAAAATTTGAAAAACCTATAGTTTCACTTTTTACAAAGAAAATCAGGTTTTAAGTGTCTCCAAAAATGAAGAGTTTGGGTAGCCTGCTCCAGTGTTTGTGTTTAAATAGAATTTTCTGTATTTCAGTTTGTGCTCATTTTTCCTTGATCCTTCTGTGCAGAACACAAGGAATCAGTCTGTGTCTCCTACAGACCCCCAGGTCAGGTATTTATAAATATTGACAGACGCCTCTGAGCAATCTCCTTAAGGCTGAGCCATTCCAGCTCTTTCAGCCTCTCCCTGTATGTCAGGTGCTCCAATCCCTTAGTCATCCCTGTTACCTTTCACAAGACTAGCTCCAGTAAGCCCCTGCCTTTGTTGTAGAGTGGATCCCAGAATTGGACCCAGCCTTCCAGATGTCTCACCAATGCTTAACAGATAAGAAGGATCATCTCCTTCAATCTGCTAACAATACTCTGCCTAGCACAGCACAGGAAGCAGTGAGCCTTCCTTATCCATGATGAAATGTTTGGGTGATAGTGCATATGCTTAGGTGCAAGTACTAGATTTTAAGGACTATCCGCAGACCTTTTGACAGGTATGGTAACCTGTTTTGGAGGCTACTGTACTGACTTATGTCTTCAGTGAGATCTTAGATCTGCACTCCTTGACATCAGGATCAGGTGCAATGCTTCTGTTGATGTTGATAGATAATTTGTAAATTGTGTTGTCAACACAACTTTTAATCTGCTCCAAACATCTCATAAACAAACCTGTGATTAATTCTTTCAGTCTGTGTCTTCTGAACAGGATTTACAGCATTCTACTTGTTTGGATGAAAAATAGAGAGAAGCTGTCACCACTGAGAAAAAAAGGTGTTTTTTTCCTTCACTTTGTCTCTTAAGAATCATTTTATCATGACTTTACAGTATGAAAATGGCAGAAGATTTAAATTTGTGACTGATGATGCAGAAGCTGTAAAACTTGATGGGCTCAAGAGTGTTCATACCAAATTACCACAAGCTACCCACATTTTAGGCTGGGAACATCCAGTTCACAATGCAATAGAAACTTGGAAGCATTATTCCATGATCAATGCATAGGATGATGGTAGCCAATGACATTTGAAAGAGCTGTTTATTTATAGCCTCAGGTGAACACTGCAACACAGCTGGAGAAAAAAAAATGAGTAATTTCAAAGACAAATAATTCAGAAGGAGATCTGTTGAGAGTACTTTGTCCAGACACTAAATAGCATTAAAACAAAAAATCTGAAGGAATATGGCTTACTTTACTGACCTTGTCTTTTGTGATCACATTAAAATTAACTCATAGCTCAGAAGATCACATTAGTTGGGCTTTGAAATATTTTTCATTTATGTGTGCCCTTGAGTCAACACACTACTACCTCTGCTGATTTAGTCCAGCCAAGATGTTTATATAGCTCTCAAGTACTCTTTATGTAAGTTTCTTATATCACCCTCAAGCACAACTACCATCCAACAACTTGGACTTGAAAATTAGAAACTGAATGCCATTAGAATAAAATTCAATTCCTATCAAAATGATTATGATACAACATATACAAGAAGTTTGTGGCTGATATGAAAAGATTAAAGCAAATAGCTATATATTAATTTCAGGAGTATCAGAAATGTAAATAAGAACCTGACACACCAGTTCCTTTTTGAATGCTAGCTTGTTTCCACCATCCAACACTCCTGGATAAAAAACATTTTTGCATTCCTAAGTTTGCATATATTCGCCTTTAAAACAAACTTTCCTCTTTTTTTTTTTTTCTTTATTTTTTATACTACAACTTCTGGATTTAAAAAAAAATACAACTTTTTCATTTTTTAATTCTTATTTTGCTAACATGCATTAAAATTCATAATGGAAAAGTAAAAATTCTCTTCCTAAGGAAGGACAGCAATAGATTGATGTTTGTAGATAGCTTGTATACAACACTCAGGGTAATATTAATCCAAATATAGAAAGTAATTACATTGACCTTGATAACTATCATTATTATCTTGCTTATAGCACAATAGTTTTGCTAAGAATATATCAAAACCATAATTTTAGATCTATTTCCAGTAAGAAACTCCTTCTAATCATTGTCCTACAAATATTGTGGCTCTAAGGATACAAGAGTATGAATGTTTCTGATCACCATAATTGTTCCAAGAGAGAATTATGATAAATCTCCTCTTCAGCCTTCATTCCAATGGCTTTCACGTACTTCTTTCAGCGTCAAAGAATTTCAAAACACTGTTTTGTAGAAAATTATCTTGTATGTGGGGAGAAAAAAAAAGGAGAACAAAAAGAATTATTTTAGGGAGCTAATACACCTGAAATGCACTTGATTCTTCATATGAAAAGATGTCAGAAATTGACAAAACACTCTTACATTTCCCAACTTGTAGAAAACATTTCTGGTATACAAGGTAGATACCAGCAGCATGGCTAAGTGTAACACTAGCCCCTGAGAAACAAGAGACTCATACATCCACACAAAGAGAAAAGTACAGTGATCTTCAATCTTCTGAGAACAGCAGTGGACTATTGGGCTTATTTCATGATTATAAAAGCTTCATAATCTATGATTGCTCCAAGCAGAAGTGATTTATTGAAGTACTCTCACACATACGAGATAAAACTATAACTTGCTGGCAGCTATTTTTTTAAAGGAGAGTATTAAAGGAAAGGCCAACATCTTGCTTACTTTGTAGCCTCAGAAAGCAATGATTTGCCACTCCAAAATATCAGTTCTGATGAATAGTTGTGGTGAACTTATATCCACTGTCGTACAAAGAGATAAACTTTCACCTCCATGAGGAAAACATAGGTAACAAAAAATGATTGTAAACAATCAATTCTTTACATTCTTCTTCCTTAAATGAACAACTTTTGAGTATATGTCAGTCTGACAAATGCACTAATAATGTTTAACCACGAGGTATTTGTGAAAGAAATCGGGATTTTTTTTTTTAATTTGTTAGTTTAGAGAAGTGATAACACACTGATTAAGAAGGAGGAAGAAGTGGTAGTATGTGTTCGCTATTTTCAAATGTGAATATAGAAACACACATATTAGTGTGTGTCCTTTTATGTATGTATATGCACACTTTCCCACACAAAGGAAGGTAAGTATCATGAAGAGAGAGAAGAAACCATAATCAGTTCCTAAACAGTAAGGAAGGAAAGTAACTCAAAAGCATGATGGTCTCCAATGGGTTATGAAGCTCATTTCCTAAGTTCCACCCCATTTGCTAAGTACTGTAGACATTTTAAACATTCTTTTTAGGCTTGTTATATAATTTAAATTTGTCTTATTATATGTTCTTACTGAGTTTTCTTCAGTTATCTGATCTGGAAAATACAGAGTAAAAGCCAGTCTATTTGGCCTGTATAATCCGTGGGATGAGGTCTGGGATGGAAATGTGTTATAAATAATTTAGTGAGCTGCATCTCAGAAGCCTTGTCCTATTCCCTTGAGAGTGTTCACTTTGATTTCAAAATCAGCGAAATATTCACATGCTACAAGAATAAGGAATTGAAAAATAAAGAAATCAGAATTATAGGCAGTTGCTCTGACAGAACTCTCATTTTTGCCAAACCTAAACACAAGTAACATGTTGCACTATCCAAATGACAGCACAAAAAATTCCTCATGTGGAAAATTTAAATTGTTTTGAGATGCCTTTCTTTGTTGTAAATAAGTCTATGGCCTCGCATGCCTGAGTTTCTTATTGCCAGCTTAAATCCCTTGCATTTAAATGGCGGGGTATCCTATTATTGTGGACAATAGATAATTTGGGACCTGAAATTAAGCAAGGAGTATTTGAGAACTAAGTCCCCAAGGACAACCTCTTTGAAAGAAAGAGTGAGTAATGAAAAAAATGAAAAGCCAAGCAAGAGCTTTGGGAAAAAACTCCCACATTGTCTTCCTTTCCCTCTCCTCTTCACCAGTGTCCTTCAAAATTTTGTTCCTTTAATATAAGATCACAATTCATCTATAGACAAATATAATGCATAACAGCTATTCTTAAGTTCTGTATTCCAATCATATAGTGTTTGGAAGAGATTTGCCTGTGTGAACAGAAGTGTCTAATATCATTTGGCACATCCTGGGTTACCTGTGATATCTTCATGGAGGTAGCAGATATGACCCCCTAGACTCATGGCATATCTTTCTAGACTGCCAGTTAGAAACCATCTTAAATGTCACTGTATGCCTATGTTTACACAAATGGATTGTACCTTTACTCTGAATTAATTTAATAGAATAAACCTCTTTTTTTTCCTAAGAGTGTTCAAGCTGACCTGGATTCACTATCTTTTGGGGGTTTTTTCATATTAAATTGGGCAAGATCTTGGTTCTAACTTTTTTATGTATATTGACTGAGTGGTTTTACCATTTACCACCAAAATTTGAAAGCCTAATTGTCCCTGCTACATGGTAAGTTTCAAATTCACCTCATCCTTCTCAGAGGACACCTTCTCAGATGCAGACAATAAGATATTTAGGGTAGGACACTCATAAGGCTTCTTCCTTTTCTGCACACAGAAGCTTCGAGATTCAAAGTTTTATTTTGTGAGAGAGCAGTAAAAGAGCGGCTGAGGGCTCCAAGCTGAGGAGGGCAAGTGGAGTCTTCCTGACTGTGCAATACCTGTGTCACTGCAAAACACAGAGATGATCCCAGGAGAAAAACCCATAGAGCTTCAGCTACTTTCAGATCTACCCATTTTCCCTAGATGTAGCTCTCCAGCTTCTTGAACTCTCACAGTGGAAATGTCCTGAGGAGGAGCAAGCAAAACAGGCAGAAGTAATTTTAAAAGGCACATTTATCACATTTTTCTGAATCTTCTGATTAATATTTTGTGTCAGAAAAATCTAGTTCAGCAGAAATGCAAATTTCACCTGAATGTAGCAGTTTCAGTGTAGCATTCTTTGTGAAAGATTTTCTCAGACACAATTTCTGGTTTGAGCTAACATATCCTAGAATAGGCCATCGCACACTAGAGGCATAATTAACCCTTCCTTTATATTAATTGCAGGATGGATTGGAACCTCTGCATTACTATCTCCAGGAAAGTACCTTAACCACAAAGCTAGTAATTCTTCTGGTATTGGCATTTTCAGCTTCTTCCAGCTGTTGCTGTTCCACTTGACTGAATTTTCACTATGAAGGAAGGACTAACTCTAGTTTTGAGTGTACAACACTGAGACTGTGCCATATTAGATCAGGAGGACTGGAGAATCACCTCAAAATGAGATGCCCGATAGATGATCCAGAAGGTTATTCCAGCACATCTTGGTCTTTGACACTTTGAAATGCATTTGAAATTTGTTTTTTCTGAATGGATAATTTGAATATTTTTTAAATTCTTGTGGTTTTTTTTTGAGGGAAAAAAATCTGGTACCTCTCAAACTGTTGGTATAAGTTAAAATTATTATCTTTCACACACGTGTTAAAACCTTCAGTTTAGTTCATAAAAGAATTTACAGAGTTCTGCCTAAAACAAAATTGCAAAAAAGAATTAAAAGGTGAAAACTAAACAATTTTAAGTCATTGAAGGTCTATTTGTACATAAACCAAAAGAAAATAGCAAATTTTATAAATAGGTCCAATCAAGCAAACCATTAAACAGAAAAACAAGGTGAAAATTGAATGAAAAGTGGACACTAACCAATTTACATGTTTCCTAAAGATGCCATCAATTTTTATCTTCAGCCTGATCTGCTGTTTGATGTAATTTAATTTTTTTGTAACCTTGTTTCTTACAGTAAATTGCACTGTTCTGTAATTTCAAAGCCTTTATGACTTTCAAATTATTTTTAAATAATTTAAATCAGAGGAAAATTATGTAAAATGTTAATTCTTTCTTGTTTTGTGCTCAGATGCTTTGGCCAGAATTTTGTCAAAGCACAGATTCATACACTATGAATAGACAATACCTCACAGCTACCAATTGCCCTTTTTTTGGTCAGGAACCAAAAACAAGATTAATTGTGTAATCTTACACAGAGAGATTTCCAGTTAAACTTTAAATGAAATGCTCCCCCCTTAAAAGGATTTAACTCAGACTTAATGAGAAAGTTATTGTATGTTAATTAAATACACACTGATTACTATGAATATTTATCAAAGTGTAAGAATAATTTGCATGAAGATAGATATTGAACAACTGAATTTCAGTAAATATGTTCCTAATAATTATTTAACATTCACTAAATTATGCAACTAAATGATTTTTTGGCAAAGATATTGATTATTTATTATATACTATAGGCCAAATTGTATCATCACCTACACAGGTGCAATCCCATTTAATTAAAGGGGAAGTTGTTCTCACATAACTGAGGCAAGATGCAATCATATATACCAGTTGATTAATAGGCATATTTAATGACACTGAACGGCAGTTCTGAGATCTAAAGAAGCCATTTTATTAACTTCTTTCAAAAATTTGTTGAAAACTAAGCTGAATGTTCCACCCAGAGTCTTTCCTTTCTAGTACACCATGCGTCCTTCAGCCAGTTCCAGTCTTAAAATCATCACTGTCTGTGGAGTATCTTGCCTGCTCATATTTGTGCCCTGGTTTTTGAAGTTTTAACAGCATGCTCAACTGTCCATATATCCCAGCTGGCATCCAGCACTATCCTGGTTTCAGCTGTAATGGTTATTTTTCTCTTTCCTAGTAGCTGGTGTAATGCTGTGTTTTGGCTTTAGTCTGAGAACAATGCTGATAAACTGGGGGGAGTTGCCATGAAGGGACTGATCACTGCTCAGGTCAGTCTGGGTATCAGTCAGCAGATGCTGAGCAATTGTATTCTCTCCCCTTGTTATTTCCCTTACCATTATCGTTAATAGTAGTAGTATTATATTGTACTTTAGCTATTAAACTGTTCTTATCTCAGTCTGTGGGGTTTATGTTCTTTTGATTCTCCACTATATCCTGCCCAAAGCAGGGGGGGACTGTGAGCAAGTGGCTGCATGGGGCTGAGTTACTGGCTGAGCCTAAACCATGACAAGCACGAAACCCTGATAAATATTATAAGGCAAACTCACCCTAACTCAGTTCTTTTCTACTGCTGCTCCTCTATGAAGGAGTCCTTATCTCCAATTTACCTATGGAAATATTCAAATCTTCTTTTGGATATTACTAGTCTTCCCACTTCTAGATGCAGTATAGATTTGAACATTATTATGCGTTTTGCTTAGTTTTTATTATTATGTGTTTTCCTTAGTTTTGCTTAGTCTAGCATTTGGTATCCTACACAGCTAGAGAAGTTTTGAGACAAATTCTACCATTTCTTAGAAGACAGCAACAATCTTCAGGCTGCTGTCAGGTCTGGCATTTTCTGTGCCTCTTATTCAAGTCAGTCTAGTCAATAGTTCATGAACTAAACATAAGGAAAGATTAAACATAAGAGACAACCTGTTTCTGTAGGTCAGTGATGACAATATTCATTTGGGACTGGAAAGCATTGTGCCCTCAATCTATTTTTGAAATTCTACTTAGTGTCCCTTAAATGCTTATTCTGTCCTTGAATCGGTTGTCAGAAGAGAGACCCTCCATCCTTAGGCTTGGTTGTAAACAACAGAGAGAGGAAATGTCACAGATTTTGTTCTAGGAATTGCTTAATTTAGAGCAATTTGGGATCTTGCTGCATATCACTAATTCTGAAAGTCTCAAAGAGAATCCAACAGGATAGAAAGAATAAAGCCTGCAGATATGCCTTTTACATTTATTTGTCAGTCCACTTCTATATTTACTCCTCATGCCACATCTCTTAAATCAGCACGATGTCATATGTTTTCTCCCTTAGGTGTGACAGTGAAGCATTGGAATGGGTATTGGGATTTGCATGCTCACTACACATCCAATGGACTTCAACCAGATGTGGGAAGGATACTGAAAGGGACTACGTACTTCTAAAGGAAAAATTTGTCAGTCATGGTGCAATGGTTGTCCATCTTGTTCCTTTCTATCTGTCAATACTACAAGATATGTGGAAATAGATTGGCTTTGAAATCTCAAAGTCTTTCTAAGAACTGGAACACAAAACATTCCCATCCCTACCTGTAAAGTGCATCTGGAATTTTCTTGTCCATCCACTGCCAAAAAATTCAAATTCAATACCATCATGTAATCTTGTTTTACTGTTTACGTATCTCATGAAGTCACCTGGCTTTCTGGCCTTGTTCTTAGTCTAATTTTTAGAAAGCTAAAAAATGGAAAACGCAGATATAAATATTTTTAGTACATTACTGAATTATGGACATGCATGGGAGTGTTATTAAGAAAAAGATAATGATATTATCAACTGAATGGAAAGGAAAATGGAATTATGAAAAGGCTTGTGTAAGAATATTAACCATCTTTAATAAGTTTTCGACAATGTTAAGATTTAATTGCAATATCACCAATGTAGGTACCAAAGGTTGATATATATATGATGTATATTTAATGAGTGGTTTTTGTGAGCAATCAAAATTAGAAATCCTGAAGTTAACCAAATCTGAGTTAGGATTGCTTAGGTAAAATGAGTTTTTTAAGGCAAATGGATTCTTGAAAAGGCATTTCTTAGGAGTGTTCTTATTTTCTGTTAACAACATTGAGCTGCTTTATTCTTCTTGGTAAAAATAAAGGTATAAACAACACTTTAAGTATAAACACAGATAACAAGCTGAAGTAGGTCTTGTCTCCCACTGTGCTTTGGTGAAATAATTTAGTAATAAATAGTGACTTTAAGCTGATGTCAGTGGCTGACTGCTTTTAACTTTTTAAAATCAAATGGTTAGTGATAAACCTAGCAAAATAACAAGTTTTTCAGTTAGTTACTACCTGATATGGCAGTCAAAATTTTCCATAAGAGCTATGCAATGAATATGAGAAAGGTATAAGAAACTGGAAGCACTGTCAACCTCCTTGATGTTTCCACACTGACCATATATTCCACACACCATATCCTAACTCTAAGCATCATTGATAGCTTCTCACTCTTCAGATTTTACATGAATCGTAGCACTTTTTTTGACTCAAAGTAAAACCTTTCAAGTAAAACCTGTGATTGCTTCCTAGCCTAGGACATGGAAGGTATCATAGTTTTCAGCCAAGAGTTCCCAGAAGGATTATTAACTAAGGTCGATCTCTATTATAACCTCCACCACTCCAAATCCTGCAAGTGTGAAACCTCTTTCAAACCAAGTTCATGTAGCCTGTCTAGTCCTCGTAAGAATATCCCTACTATTGATATACACTGGAGCAATATGATTTCAGCTATAACTTTTGTAAGCAGTCATTTAGGACAGGATTATGATGCAGATGTTATTTCAGAAGGGAAATATTATTGTAAATGCTCCGGGAAGGCATTGCCTTCTGCACTCCCCAAGAGGGAAATGTAGAGGGATAAACAAAGAGGAGAGAAAAGCATCAGTCAAGAAGGGGTTTGATCTGTGCCACCATCTTGCATATCCTACTCTCTTTTTCTTTTTGCTTAGGATTTGTAGATATGGCAGTCTCTTTGTACAATCCTTGCCTGGTGACTTGCAAAACCTCTCTTCTTGGAAAGACGTAGTCTTCTCAGAGGTTAATAAAGCCTTGGTGTGAAGGAGTATGATCATGTACCTCCTGCAGAAGAGCTGCAGGAAAGGGCAAACACATACTCCCAATCTTTCTAGTTTCAGGAGGCACACAAATTTACAAGTATTAGCAGGTATATTGGTTAGCTACTAAATGAATGCAAATGCAATGGTCAATGTCACTTTATCATATTGTGTAATATCCATCAGGGATGAAGAAATGGAGGGACTAAGAATGACTCATTGCATTAAAAGTATAGAAATTTGGCAGAAAATAAACACTCTTGCATTGCAGACACTCCTCAGAGATCAGAGGGTCTGGGTGCAGCTAGGCTTGACTTCTGATTATAACCAGTCTGACACTGTACATCTGATCACATTCAGTAAGAATTTCACAATTACAGATTCACATATAGTGTGGCTTATTGAAGCAAAAGAAATACAGGCTTGGAATTGCCATTGATAAATCCACTTACTGCATTAGCACTAAAATCTAAAGCTAGCCAACAATTAATTGAGCTCATATGGAAAAACAAACAAACAAACGGTAATTCAAATCTTATGACAGAGTTGGGGAGTAAAGAGAAGCAAGCCCACTAACTTGTGTGCAAAGTAAGGTCATATTCTCATCTTCTGCATGGAGGAGCCAAATTTGTACTTCTGAGGGAAGTAGAGGTGAGACTGTAGACAAATTCCCTGTTACTGTCGTCATAGATGGTGTGAGGGGCAGCCACTTTGGTGTACGTAAATGAGGGATATGAAGAGCTTCAGTCACTTTCAGTCAGGCTTCTCAAGGGCTGTGAGTCTTGTGCAAGGGTGGAACAGAACTGTGAAACATTAGCATCACTTCCTCTTCCACCGGAGTCAGCATTAAGTACTGTAAGGCCTCCTCTGATAGCCTAATCACCCCCATCAGCAGCCCATCACCCAAATCTGGTTGTTACAACTACCACACCTCTTTAATCCCTTCACTACATATCTCATGACCTCAGGCCTTATTCCTACACTTTTTAGGATTCAGCAACAATTTTGTCACTTCATTAAAATAGAAACAAGTGAAAAATAATGAAAAAATATTGAACTGGTGAACAGAAGAGAGATTTAAACCTCTAGATTCTATTTCCTTCTCCCCCTACCTGTTTTGTTTTTAAAACTTCTTGATTTATTAGAATTCAAATAGGGAACAGGGAGAATATTTCTCTGTCAACACCAGCCAGAGTTTGTGTTTTCATTCAGGAAAGAGCAAAGATGTTTGGATCCCAGTGCAGGGATGTGATTCTCTGTGGCTCTAAGCAAGGTTTTTGTGTCAAGAGCTAATTATTTCGCCTGCGCACTAGAGCCTACTGAAGAGAATCCAGACACATAAATCCTGTTATGGATTTGGCCTTAACCTTGCCATGTTCTGCATCTTCGTTGTTTTTTTTTTTTGTTTGTTTTTTTTTGTCAGCTCCCAGCAAAAAGGACATCTTTAGGTGTGTTTATTCTCTTAATATCTGTTTCCTCTGTCAGGTTTTATTTTAAATCAGACTGTTTTAGAGAATATTATTTTATGCTGTCATGTCCTGGAAGAAATAGTGCAGGAACTTACCTGACACTGCAATTGCTGGGTTGTCAAACTGAATAGAAAGATCTGAAGTACTTAGCAATTTTTGTCACTAGTCTGCAGGCAGGAGACCAGAGATGTCTAGGTCAAGAGTACTAGTCTCAGAAGGTTGATGGCCAGGTGTCTAAGACTGATTGGAAAACCCTTACTGCAGTCAAAAATGAGGCCAAAGGTGCAATTAACTTAGAAACTGCTGTAATTTGTATTTCATTATGAGTTGTAAATCAATACAAATAGTCTTGCCAGACACAGGCAATTGCTTTTATAATAAAAGAAAATTAGTAGTGAAAGAGAATGCATTATGTGTGATAAATATATGTTACAAAAAATTTCATGTTGTATTTCATGAGACTTTAGCTTTACATGATTTACAGAAACAAGAAAAGGCTTCATTTACCTTTTCTACACTTAGTGCAGAGGTCCCATACCCGTATGGTAACTGATGTATGTACCGATTATTATGATTTAATTATAGCAAGATATTCCTAATATGCCTCAGACTTCAGGAACATCTGGAGCAAAGAAACAGTGTGTACTGAAAACAGCAATTAATAAAAGACAGTAGAAGAGTCAGATCTTTGCAGGGGTCTCCCAAACTCATAAACAACACACTAACAGGGAAGGAAAAGTCAAGGAAGAAAAGCTAAGTAAGGACAAGTACTATCCATTTAGCCTCTGTTGGACTTCCTGGATCAGAACCTCAGTGCACAGGAATCAGAGGGCACATTTTGTTATGCACTGCGATCAAACATTTTAGTCAAAAAGCTGCTGGTATTTGATCAAGTTCATTCCTCACACAAGATTAAAAATTTCCATGTTTATGAAGTAATGTTACAGGAAGTATTTTTTTTCATAAAATGTTATAGTGTTTTATTCTTTTAAAATAGCCTTTTAAAAAATAAATGAAACATATGAGCATTTCAGCCACTTGCCATTTAAAGACTTTTTGACATCAATCCAGCTCCATTGTTACCATAGTGCATTGTTAAAAAAAAGATATCCTAGGCTGTTAAATAGCCCAGGGCAGGACTGAGGTAGATGTCCTGTCACTCTGCTGAAGTGCCTGCACATAGGATTTGTGTCACAGAGGGAGAACTCTCCCATTGACCGAAAGGATCCTTGATGTGAGAGCTGGGTGAACTGTCTCATGTAATACTAGAAAGCTTCAACACAGTGAACACTTAAGTATCATGGATGACAAAAGAAAAATAAGTTAGGGATGAGATAGTGGAAGAGCCTAAGCAATGAAGCAGCTCTGGGTGCTCTGTGAAGAGCCCAGGAAGTGCTAAGGCAGTTTAGAAACATTCTTTTGTCTTCAAAAATTACAGAAGACATCTTGTGTTCTTCTATCCCTTGAGGTCTCCATGCACAAAAGTAATTAAAAAACACATTTGCATTATCTTTATCCAGCTCTACTTTAGTCATTCCAAGGGACTTTTTTTTCTCTTTTAGTGTAGAAGGTGTACATTTCTGGGATGTTGAAATAAGTTTGTGAATACAATGTTGATGTTCATAAACACTGAAAAGCCACCCAGAGTTTGTTACTGCCACTGTGAAAGATGTCTCACTCTACTGGTATCTTAGCTTTATGATATCATGTTTTGTGTGGGATGAGACTTTGTGCATATATTAAAAGAAACAAAGACAATAATTATTGAATCAGCACACCAACTGCAAGAATGCTTCTTTAATCACACTCTATTCCATGAATACTGAGTAGAGCACTACAGTAAAAAACCCTGATATTTTGACTGAGACATAGCAGAGCTTTAGTGCTCATAATACTCTACTTTTATGGGATCATATTTCTGTCGAAGATATATTAGTAGATTGTGCCAAGATTTAGGCTGTGTCGCTACAGGAACTTGAGAATTTGCCTCTAGTGTATCAGATACAAAACATGCCACATTAAATTTTGTGAACTGTAACAGTCAGCTAAGTGTATGATATCTCTTTAAGGAAAGAGATTCAAATCAGATTTCATCTAGGACCCATTCAAACAAATGTGAATTTTGCTTGTAAAATGACCAGAGCTCCAGGTCTTTACCAGAAAAATGAGAAGAAGTTAGATCATTTGATATCAGTTCCCAGCTGCCCCTTGGAGGAAGACAGTGCCACCGTAAAGCTGACCTCTATCCAAAAGGAATTAACAGGATAGAGATCTATCAAGGTTCCAGATATCAACTGTTGATACCAGTTCCATGCCATATTATTAAAGGGATTTTTAAGAAGAAATGAAATAAAACGATTTTGTTGAGTTTTAATGGGGTGTTCTAAAAAGCTGATTCAACTCAACTTTGCATTTTGTAGTTTTAATCCCATATCTGTTGACAGCTCATGTGAGATCCCAATGGGCACAGATACACTGTGATACAGAATTTAAAATGCCAGTACACTTACCATGCTTGTTGCTTATAAATTGAGAACAAGTTTAGAAATTACCCAGGTATGCTATAGAAATTCATAGAAAGTCATAGAATCATTTAGGCTGGATCATCAAGTCCAACTGTAAACCTGACACTGCCACCACTAAACCATGTCCCTAAATGCCGTGTCTATAAACTTTGTAAATACCTCCAGAGAAGGTGACTCCACCACTTCCCTGGGCAGCCTGTTCCAGAGCTTGACAACCCTTCCAGTGAAGAAATTTTTCCTAATATCCAATCTAACCCTCCGCTGGTGCAACTTGAGGCTGTTTGCTCCCAGTCGATTACTTGGGAAAAGTCATTCCACTATTTCAAGCTTCTCCTAATAGTGTGCATTATTACTTTTTTGCAACAGTGCCAGCTGCATGCTTGGATAGTAACACATAGGAAAGCAATTGTTATCTTCAAAAAAGTGTACAGAGGGTATGTAACCAAGTCCCACTGGTATTTGAGGACCACATCTACTTAAACTGTTTTAAAAGTAGGCACTTAGAATCTTGTAGAAAATTGGATAAAACCATTACCAACTGTCGTGGTTTGAGGCGTAAATCAATCTGCCTGCCCACTCACTCCTCCCAACCTTCCTTTTCCCCCCCCACTTTACGGGGGGGGGGGGGGGGACTAGAAAAGAGGAACCGAAGGAAGGCAAATCCTATGGGTTGAGATAAGGACTGT